>JAHZMU010000239.1:0-12056 GCA_027743725.1 Rambutsinella grinnellia | reverse complement strand
ATTATGAAAATGGGTTTTCTCTCGAGACAATCACAATTTATCATTTGGTTTGCAACCATATTATGCAATAATAAGAAAGGAAAGAGACTTTACCCATTAATTGTCCATCATAAGGGAAGAAGCTATTAGTAAATTTCACAACTTTCTTTCAACATATTGCACATATTTCAATGGGAAAAGTTGGATGTCACTTTAAAGAGAAGTTAAATAGTCATAAAAGTTCTTACGGAGAAGTTTTTTACAATGTTTACTTGAAACGAGTTAAGCTCACGTTTGTAGCTGGAGAGAGTGCCAATATTGGAAAGTTTGCAGAAATGCCTTTGAATACGACAGAACCGTATGGGCCATTGAAAGTTCAAAATAATTCAAAACGGAAAGCTAATGTAATTTAAAATGGTCATAGAATATTTTTAAATATGAATCAATTGGGTATATAAGAGTTTCAGTGACTATTTTAGTCCATAAGGGGTTGCATGAATACTACAAATTCTTTTGTCTTTCTTTTGCACATGTCGCAAATGCCGGAAAGGAGGTCCTCTAATGTATCATTAGGTAAACAGACCCCAAAAGAATCCGTAATATCAACAGAAAAAGATTTAATTAGTGTTTACGACCAGACAGAGGAAACAAAGGTACAAAAGTGTTGCGAAAAGTTCTCTCCCTACAGGATGAGAAAAACAATGGACAAAAGAAGCTATTTCAGGTCCATTCTATTCTAAGTTGAGCGTTTTTTGGGTACGACTTTACCAGCTTCTGCGAGCTCTTTTGTAATCCAGGTGATATGTGAAGATGTGATGATGACGCAATAAAAGCTGAAAGCATAAATTTCTTGCAATCACCAGGAACAAAAGGGAGGACCAAGTTGTTTTGCAAAAGTACAGCTTTTTCTGTAATTTGAAAATTTTCAGTTAGTGTTATAACGTAGTAGAATAAAAGGTCGTGAGAAGGATAAAGTTCTCTTGAGAAAGAGTTTATTCATTAATTCTAATTGGGCCAGGAAATAAAAGAGGAACAATACAGTCGGCACATTTGCATAAAAATGTGCAAAACTATAACGGGAGATGGGTGAGAAGAGAGAATATTTTCAGGAATTAACAATTTCAGTTCTTGTGCTACGTGAGATGGCATATTTCACTGTGAAATAAGTGCCAACCTGTTTTTCCACTGATGATTTAGAGTAGGAAGAGTATAGACTTGCTTTCTCACACAAGTTCATACACATTTCAGTTCCAGCTTTTTAGAGCGGAAGCCTTCCTTTCATTGATTTTTCTTTAAGTTTTCTCTTCTCCTTTTACAGGGAAAGTTGCTGGGCGAGAAGGAGACTAGTTTTGGATCTTTCACGAGATGTGGTTACCCCAAACTTACGGTGACGGGAGATTTAGAGATCGTCCCAGACTGCGGCCGCTATTCCAGGTATGCCAAAATTAAATGTAGCTTCTTTTTCTTACAGTTAGAAATAAATACGATCAACAATCATTTGTCCTTGGAATGCCAGACCTACATCTTAGCACTTGCCAATTTCTCCAAAAAAATATTCAATTTATCTGAGCTAAATGATTTGGAAGATATAAAAAATCGGAGATAAAAGCAATATTTTGCTATTACAGTTTTAGCTCAGCTTTTCAAGGAAAAGGGTTCGTTATAACCGACAGTTTCTTGAGGGGAAATCGCTCTTTGATCTTTAGGCCTTTGAAGCTCTTAAATGAACTCGGTCTCTCTCTCCTGAGAGATGACTAATTTTACATGTGTTTGCTATTTTCCACATAACTGCCGATCATTCAAAGCTTTCATTTAAATATAACAACGCTTTGTCAACTCTTTTCAAGAGGATAAAGTGCACAACCATGTTCTTCCGATGTGAGGATAAATCCATTAAACGTTATGATATTTTTTCCCAACAGCTCTGCAACTCTGAGATATGCCCCATTCCAAATCTAAAATTATTTTAAGCTTCTTCTCATCCACGAAAATCCATTTTCGTCTTAAGTATCGCATTAATGAAATGCTTTTCTGCTGAGTCGAAAAGAAGACGATTAGAAATAATGGATTTTGGAGGAGACAAAAGGAGGGAAAAGTTTTTGTCATTTGTGCATACAAATGGGTTTGATTATATAGCGAGAAAAGAAATAAGCAGTTAGGAATGCTTTTGGCTTATCCATGAGCAAAATAATTTAGAAATGAGATATTTATGAATGTGACATCCTCTCTAAATGTAGGCATTAGTTGGACAAAATATTTCCTTTAGAATAGCTTCAGTCTTTTCAGCTTCAATTTAAAAGGATGGCATGATTATTGCCCGTTTTTATTTAGATTATGGGCGGATAGCGTGCAAGAATTTATAATTTTCGAGATTACTGATAAAACGAATGATAATACACGTGCATCAAATGCGGAGGAAGCGACGAAGACGGACAAAATGTGGTATTTTTCTGTTTTGTTGGAAGGAAAAGACGCATAGAAGTTAGCTAATTACTGGAAGGTATAAAAATATTCTTCGAAGAAAGTCTAGACTATCCAGATTAGTTACAGGCATTTTGTTAGGCGAGAAAATGAGAAGGGATGAGTATAGAAGCGGAGCCATTAACCTAAAGTGCAATTACCGGGGAAGAAGGGCGAGACGAAATTGATGGGGTGGTAAAAACTCGAAATTAAAGATGCGGAGGAGCAGAAGTTCCCAAATAAAATGGAAGGAAAGGAATTTAGATGCGTGAGGTAATTTGCATAAGATAGAGTTCCCAAATGGGCACGTTTTAAGTAGAAAAAATGGGATTTATAAAGGAAAAGATAAGAGATAATTTTGGACCCAGCTAATATTTCCTTTAATCAGACCTGAACTATAGAAATAGTAGACTATTCTTTGCTGAAAGGGTTCAACCTGATGATAATGATGTCTCTGCGTTTTTCTCGAATTCTTTTTACAAAAGTCTAGGCTTTTTGCACTATTTTCACAATGACAGTTGGGAATGGAACGTTTACCAGATTTATCTCTTCCTTCCTCCACATTTCATGTGTCGTTTGGCTGAAATTGGACAGAAGTTAGTCGCGTACAACCGGTAGTAAATCTTTAATAGGATGAGTTGAAGCTTATAAAAGATTGAGAGAAAATTCACCTCTTGTAAAATTCATATTAAGAACGTGACCCAAAGAATCAGATTTTGAATGTTAAGGTGTGACCTTAACGGTTTTAAAGTCTAATTTTGGGGAAGTCCGAATTTCAATGAACTTAGGTATTTGGAGTTCGATGCGGGCGTAGTTTCATATGATGTTTATCCACGAAAAAATGAAGCAAAACTTCATCCTAAGTTAAACTATTCCTTTCTCGGAGAAAGTGCGAAAAAGAACTTGTTTGAAGGGAACACGTGTCGCTTGATAAATGACTTGTTTCATGCCTTCCCGTCTCTAGCTTGACTTTCTTTTTTTCAGTTTTTGGGCGATCCCAAGCGGCTGGTGGAGGGCGACAACAGTCATAGCCGGAAGTGGAGCGCTCCTCTCCCTCCTCGTTGGAATCCCTTTAGCTGCCGTTTGCTGTTTTAGCTGCTGCTGCTCAGACATCCTCAACTCGAGTTTAGCTAAGTTCGTGGGGGCCTTGCAGTTTTTCTCAGGTTTGTATACCAACAAACAATACAAATATTAAATTTTTATCCAGGGAAAGGAGAAAGGAAGGAGTTCATTGTGCATCTATTTTTTTAAAAAAATTTTTTCAAAGCAACAAAAATCCCCGAAATATATCTAATTCAGGAAGAACAGATGTAAGGCTCTATCTTAATTTAATTTGGGTGAGCTCCCAGCTAAAAATCTAGTGACACGAGTTGGGTACTGCTCTAGTTTCCCGGCCGTTTTACACTGGGACCGTTCCGCTCATCACACATATCTCGCTTCTCTATTTCCTTAATAATATCTCTAGCTTTTGTTTATAGCAATGCGATTCACGGTAGCCAGGTTTCGTGTTGGCGTTTTTGCGAAACTCCTAAATTCATTCCCTGACAGTTAACTTGTCGACACTCGAGACATGTTGGAAAGTCTAGAGAGAGCTGTAGTGTTGGGATGAATGATAGGGAATGGGAAGGAAGAAAGCCGGATTGGCTGACATCCCTTTCTAATTACATTTCTTATCTTCGCTTTCGGATCAGGAAGTGAAGGAAAATACAGTACAGGATGGGATGCTGAGAAGGAGGAATTTTTTCGTAAAAAATCAGTCAATCAGTGTCAGTGTCAAGAGAATATTGTTTTTGGGTAGAATTTTAGTTGCCTTTGCTAAGGCAGTGGGGAAAGTTGGAGAAAAAGTAGAGCCTCTGGGAATAGAGGTCATGGGGAAAAGGCTTTAGGGAACTATTTGATTCGAATTGATGGGAGACAATTAAGTAGGTTTGGAAAGGCGTCGCCATCCAAATTGTATTTCAATGTATCATCCAGTTAAACTTAACTTTATCCTTATTTTAATTTTTAAAGTATTTTGATACCGTTTATTGTAAAAGATGGTACAAATTCAGTTAGAACTAATAACAGATAGTATTTCCACTACTATTTTGACTATGCTATTAGAAAAAGGAGAAAGCAACGATTTTCTTTCTGTGCCTTTAGATTTCAGCTTCCACACTTTCTCTCAAAGCCACACTTTCTAAACGACCCAACTTTCCCCTTTTTCTCACTGCACTGCACCCAAACGATACGGGGATTTGAATTTCAATGTCGAATTAGCCACGGTCTGCTAACTCGTATAACATAAATTAAAGAAATCAGAAGAAGCCACAATACTCATCCTTACTTTCCGGTGGAGTGAAAGGGTAACGGCTCTTGAATAGGCTTGCTCATCACCACCACTATTTTCTTTAATTAAAGCTGGTCTGTGCTCTTTGCTCTCTGGGCATCGTACAAAATAGAGAGCTTCTTGAGATGGGTCCAACAACCGGAAAATATATATATTTTTAGCTTTAGGCTCCCCACACAAAGTACAGTTCATTATTGACTTTTCAGGACTGAAAGGAGAAACTTCCACATGAGATACTTCACATTTATTTTTCCCTTTTACTCGAATCAAATGGACAATACATAGAAGGGAGTGACTTTGAAGGAGTTCACTCCNAGCTTCTTGAGATGGGTCCAACAACCGGAAAATATATATATTTTTAGCTTTAGGCTCCGCACACAAAGTACAGTTCATTATTGACTTTTCAGGACTGAAAGGAGAAACTTCCACATGAGATACTTCACATTTATTTTTCTCTTTTACTCGAATCAAATGGACAATACATAGAAGGGAGTGACTTTGAAGGAGTTCACTCCACAAAACAACTCCACATCATTCCAGAGAATTAAAAGGGAAAGAGACTACGAGCATTAAATCCATCCTAGACAAAATGGTAATAATAAGTGATTAAGTAGACAAAAAAGCTCTGGACGAGTGGAATGAATGCAGTTAATGTGTCCCCTTCCTTTCACCAAGATACATTTTCTTTAGGCATTCATGCAATATTAAACAGTTACATTGAGAGAAGTTTTGAACTCGAAAAGACTGAATTAGTATAAATTACGCATCAAAATTAGAGCTCATTTTGCTTCCAGAAAAGAGGATTTTACTTTCAGCAAGATTTTCTGATGAGTTTTCCAAAAAGAGAATTTAATGAATGTTGCGAGTTGTGTGCTCTGTACACAAACTCACTTCCATTTTTTCATTATGCCCCCTTTCAATTTTACAAAAAAATATATAACGAGAAAGAAGGAAATTGATTCAGAGAATGAGAATGAGAAGTTTTTGAGCTGAAACTCAAATGAAATTACTGCTACTTGGCTTCCCTTGCTGCCAATATCAAACTTGAGTTAAAAAACAATGTCAGGCGACACATGAAAAGGGAGGACTCTCAACCCATAACACTCAATCTTTCTTCTGATAAACTATGCATATGATTGAAAATTGAGAGAGGAGAGGAGTGAGTCTCCATTTTCTTCCTGTGAAATAAACAGGAAGTTTCCCCAACCGAGAAGATACAGAGACACAATTTCATTTCCTTTTTTATTTAATGAAAATTTTCTCCTGCTGTAAAATTATATCGAGAAAAAATGGTATTTCTAACACCATCACTATCACATTCAGCAGAGAAGTTGTCGTCTCATGAACATTATTACACTATTGATTTTTTCTCTTAAAAAAATTCGTTTGGAAGTCATCGATTGTCTAGCAAGTGTCATATCCGTTTTCTCCGTCACACTTCTTATTCCACCCAACTCTTTGTGGAAATAAATGAAGCGTAAATGGTGAACTCGGATTATTTCATACTCGTCCAAAGCCATTTCACTTCCGGAACGTAAAACTTTTTTGTGACCATTACGGAATCCAGTTTGCACCAGCTGACGCCACACATATCAAACGTGAGAAGTCTTCTGAGGAGGTCAAAGCAAAAAAAAGTTTTCTACGTGAACAGTCACGGTATAAACTATGTCACACTTTTTAATGGAAGTGGATATCTAAAAAATTTATGCAAACCGTTAACTTATTTTTATGGTAGGCAATTCTCAACTAGCAATTTACATGTGGCGGTGTGGCCTACTCATGACCTTATTCGGTCACATTAGATCGAACACATATCTCTGATATTACAAGTGATAATAGGTAGAGAGAGAAGGACTTGAAGCCCGAATTGGGTTTCTTCTAAATGGCAACATTAAGTTTGGAGTGGGGAAATGAAACATTTCAGATATGAAGAGAAAACTTTTTTAGGTTGTGTTGTCATTGTTGTTTGTTATGGCTTTCCTCTCTCCAGAAACTCTATCTTTTGACGTGGGTGTAATAAAAAAGGATGAGGGAAAATAAAAAATTTCGCAATGCTTGCAATTTCCCAACATTGAGTCATTTGGGTGGTCGTTTCCCAGCTTGAAATATAGATTGACATTCTCCAGCTAGAGAAATTGTATACAACTGGAATTACGGGGAATGGGTCATTTAAAAGGGGATTGGTACGAGTCAATAATGTTCTTGGAGATAAGTCAGTAAGAGAGTAAAATGGAAGGTGGAACTTTTTTCTGGAAAATTTTCCTCAAACTTTCGCAAGATCATTGATTGCTCAAGTTTTTTTTTTCGTGGAAGATTAAACTTAATAACTGTTTATTTCATACTGGTTCTGTTTACAGCTTTACAAGCTTTTTCTACTAAAGAGTATCATAAAAGGCGATGGCTTTATTTGCATACGATGATCATAACAGGATTTCCCTGGCTTTTCTCTAATTTTAATTTATATGTAAAGTCCCACAAGGAGGAAAAAATTCTCCTTTTCATTCTGAATATGCACGGAAATGATTTTCTGGCTGGGCCATTCTGCCACGTGAGCATTTTCCATCATCCTCAATTGCCCTCTATAAGGATGTGTAAAGCTGTGAGAAAAAGTATACAAGTAATATCCATTTTATACTATTATTCCACTTACTTGTTCCGGTATATAAGACAATGAGCTTTCTCCAAAATCCCATTCGGGTTGTGAAGCGTGAATTTAAAAATGTAGAGCGAATCTATATGCGTTCATTTCACTTTTTGGCTAGGCCACATGAGCCCTATTGCGAATGGAGGAATTAGCCTCGCATATCCCAGAGGTTTATACAGTTTCTAGTCTGATTTCCATAAACTTTTTCCTGTGTAGCCATCCATTTAAAAGAGGAGGAGAACGTAGGAGGTCGAGTTAAGGAAATGGCAAGGAAAAAATTTTGCTTGGCGAAACACGGATTAGCAAAAGGACGTATCCCAGAGGAAGAGACAAAGGAGGAACCCAATTTAGCATAAATACTTATTTATCTCTTCGCTGCTCTCACTTGGAGAAAATGTTAACATATTGAACTAGGCCAGTGAGAGAATGAGGATGGTATTATTCTGACATTTTAGCGTGTAATTTAAGAAGGGTGAAACTAGAGACTTTTCATGTGCACTTTTCCAAGCTCTCCCGAAAGACCAGGGAAAGGGCAAAATATTTGGGATTTTGAAAACAGGAAGAGAGTAGATATACGAGAAGGTACAAGAGATCATCGGGAATCAGGAGTATTGTTTTAAACATAATGAAAGTTGAGTAATGGCATTGATTTTGATGCTTATGCAAGGTTTCAAATGTCAAAATAAATGTTACGGGGGCTTATAAATATTAGTTTAATGAAAATTCAAAGATGCTAATAGACGAGTGTTTATGCAAAGCCTTTAGTTCACTTCAACCAATTGAAAATTTTAAAATTCGCGAAAGTAAGAACTTCTAATTAGGTATGTCTTAACAGGATTTCACTTAAAACATATTTCCCTGCTCTTGCATTAAACAACCCTTTTAACTTTAATAGTCCATATAAATATGAACTGTTATGTTTGCAAATAACGAGCTACACGTAACTCAAACAATGCTATTATGCAAATGTAACAAGAATCCTTTCCATTCTTCTCCCTTCATACTCTGGGATTGCCATCATCTTCTGGATTACTTTTTTTCAAATGGCTTGCATTTGCTAAAGTACCTATTTTATGCGTCTAATAACAGTACAGCTTTTCTTCTCTTGAATTGTCTTCAAAGAGAATTGTAAAGAAGAGTAAAACACTAGAATCCTTCCTTTATCAATTCTGAGCACATTTCACCTGAGTAATGTTTTCTTAGCTCTTCCAATTTAGAAAAATCCTTCCTTCCTCTCCTCATCATTATCTTTTCTCGAATTTTTTTCTTTCTTTCGCAAAAAGCTAATACATTTTACCTCTGGTAAAAACACGACAAGCATATTTCCCCTGATGTTTTCTATAATCTTTGCTTCACGCTACGTTTGCCAGCTTTAAAGAATTTGTGTATATAAAAGGAGTGACACACTTACAAACTTTTTGTCCTAATTTGCCTCTACTTTCATCTCCCCTTGCATCATTTGATTTCCGAGGTAGTGGAAGGAGACATCATCGCATATTCAATGAGCTTTTTCCTTTTGCTTCTTGAAAGAGGAAAAATATGTGTGAAAGCAGCTGCTCTCCCATTGAGCAACTATGAAAGGCTAGAGTAACAAAGTTAGTCTTCATATAATTATCCTTTTTTCAAGGAGGACATAATTTGTGAAGCTCCAGCTGAATCTGAGTTTTAAAGCTTAATTTAGTGCAAGTCGCTGATACAATTTAAACGTTTTCTGACTCAGCTCTCAACTTTCTTTTCTCTGTGTATGGTTGGAAGCTCAGTAGTTTAAGCGGGGACAAACGACACTCATAAAAATTTGTTGGGGATGGCGGAACTTAAAGTAAATACATTTACATCTTATCTGAAGCATAGCTACTGCTTTGGAAAAGGGTCCCCCGCGGAAGTTATAAATTATCCTAATAATATTGCGTTCTTGGCTAAGGCCTGAGATAAACCATTCTCCACAAAAACGTCTCAGAGATAATGCGGAAGTCTTATAGCAATCCTTTCCCACAATATTTCCCTCACGATATAGAAAAGGAAAAAAAAGTTTAAGAAAAAAAGAGAGAAAGTTATGCATAGCTCAATATGCGGACTGGAAAGAATAGAGTTTTCTCCCAGAGAAAAAAAACTTACCCAATTCATTCCAAATTCGATATTATTATTTTATGTGGAAAAGGCGCATTCACTTGCCAATCTCGCAGACTGCTGAATCCAGTGAAGCCTTAAAAGATGAAAGGAGCTCAAAGCTCTCTTTTGTCAGGCCTAATGATATGCGAGTATTCATAAAGCATCTTTGATAAAACGTATATTATATGGTACAATGATAATCTAGAGAAAATATATAAGAGAGGCTACAAGGTAACCATCTAAATCCAATCAAATTTTCGCTACTCACATTCTCCACGGGTATTATAGAAGGTGTATCATCCTGTCTCTCTCTTGTCACCAAAAATACCTTATTGAAAAGTTTCCCGTGAAATAATGTTCCATTCCATTCAATCTAACTATCCCATGTCATTATGTGGAACTGGGACCGTTTTTATTAATTTTCGTGGAAGACAGAAAGAGAAAGAGAGAAAGCGAAATATCTCATTACTTCTCCCTTGAACGGTTGATTGAATGCTTTGACGATTGCTCTCGTGTGCGGTGGAATGATGGAAGAAAATTATGTGCCGTGTGAGTGATCACCCCTTTTGTTCTATGGAGTCCAGGTGGTCCCGTGTGAAATGGACTGGTGCTATCAAAGAAAGTAAAAAAATAATTTACATAGAAAAGACACTTTTCCAGCACAGAATGAAATATTTTTGCTCATTTGTAAAACAACTAAGTTCAGAAATTGTTTTTGGATGTTGTGCACGTGCCCTTTCTCCTCGTCACGGAGAGGTAAGAATATGCTTGGTAGACAGTTGGAAGTAGTTGGAGTACGAAAGTGATAAGTAGACAGTATAAAAAATTATGATTGGTTTGAAAAACTCGAAGAGAAAGTCTCCCCATCCCGCGTACAAATGAGAGATGAACGTGCCCCTATCTCCCATTTCACTCTACAAATCGCCACTAAAGTTCATCCAATTTCCGGCCGCCCTCAACCGAAAACAAGTGAAGAAAATGGGAAAAAGAAAAGTTGCTTTCTAACAGAGAGAAAAAACTCACTTTGTAGAAGATTCCGATTCCTGTCCTATACGGAAGAGAATAAGTTTAAAAAGTTTGAGAAAATTGTACAAAATTGAAAACTTTACTAGAAAAGGGAACCATATCTACTCTCAGGCTCACCAGATGCTCCTATTGTTCCTATTATTAGTCCCGGTGCGTAAAGAAACGTAACTGAGATGGGTGGCGGCGGCAGCCGTTGAGCCTTTCTCGAACTTTTTTCCTCTCCTCTTACTCTTTTATTCTTCGCCATTGTTGTGGAAGAGGAGAGATAGAAGGATCCTACCCCGACAAGGACCTTACTCGTCTGCCAAAGAAATAAAAGAAGTTTTATGAAATATTTCCCTCCAATATTAACTAGCTGGGTTATGTCTTTTACCATACCCTATTAGTTAGGAGAAAGTGAAGTTGGGAGAAAAATACGGCTTGTCACTCCCAATACGGGGTTGACTACATTTCATCTCTACTTATTATTATGTTTTCCTCTTGCAAGCTGCAACTTGACACTTGGACGCTTTTGGAGCGCAAAAATAGCAAAGAAAGAGACACTTCTATTCTTACCGAATGCACTTGTCATTTCCAACATTAGCTGCACATTTCCTCCTCAAATAAAAGAGTTTGGTTTCTCAAATTGAATCCGATGTTCCAAATCCCACATCGGCTTCCGGTGTCCCTGCTGCAATTTATACCTTGATTTTTTCACTCTGGTAGTGGAAGAATCCTCCCTCCCGCAGAGCCATTACTAAACCCATTAATTTTATTGTTATTTCCCCCAAAATGAACTGGAAAAATAATTTCGCGTCAGCGTCACCCAAATTTTTGCCTAATATGCCCATTTACTTCTTTTCCAGATGACTACTCCCTCCATTTGTTTATCTTTGGAGGGGAAACCCTTTTCGAAAACCAATTTTGAATCTCTCCTCAACCCATAATTATACCCTCCTATCATTCGCTTACGATTTTGCGGTTTTGCTATGGCCAAACTCTAAATCTGTTACGTCAGATGTCACAGACTCCCCAGTTATATTTAATTACTTGAGCGTTTGATCGAGATAAATCGCTTCCATTCGGTAGCTTTTCACTCCTGAATGATTAATGCAATGAATACAGTCCTATTTTTCCCAACATGACAGCACCATTAAATCACCGATTTTTTCCGAGAAAGTTAATTTATTAATGTCAAGTGGATAAGCATGGAATGAATATCATCATCTATTTTTTTCTTGATTTGCAGGTCTCCTTATCCTCATAGGTGTAGCTTTATATCCCATTGGATGGGATAACAAAGAGGTCCAAGACGCTTGTGCTGATCAGTCCGGCCCGTTTGATCTAGGTAATGTTAACCTTTTTATTATTTTTAGGAATTTGGAACATAAAATCACAAACCTTGGACCAATCTACAAGATTTTATTCCGATTTCCGAATTGAATTAAAACTAACCGACTTGGAACAATTCATCTTTGCAAAGTGCAATTTTTTTCTTCCAAGAGAAAACGTAAAAGATAAACAGATTTT
>JAHZMU010000238.1:0-17449 GCA_027743725.1 Rambutsinella grinnellia | reverse complement strand
AACGTTTTAGCATCAGAAGCTGGATATGCATTGAAAACTTTTAAGACTGCGACAATCGACGGTTACAATTTGGAAGTGCATCGTTTGGTGAAACAGAATAAGCAGATCATTTCGCGAAGACCTGTAGTCCTTCTGCAACATGGGATTGCGCAATCGTCTTCAGATTGGCTTATTAATGAATCGGGGAAATCACTTGGTAAAATGAATGGGAAATGAATTTAGATTTGGAAATAACCATTTCAGTTTGTTTCAGCTATGCTTTTAGTCGACAACGGATATGATGTTTGGATGGGAAATTCTCGGGGGAATAAATATTCCAACTCGCATATCAGCTACGAGCAAAAGTCGATGGAATATTACAATTTCACGTAAGCGTTTTATTCTCCCCATTTTAAAAATCTTTAGAAAATAAATCAGCTTTTGATTTACAGCTTTCATGAAATGGGTCTATACGATTTCCCCGCGACCCTCGACCTCGTCTTAAGAGAAACGCAGCAAACCTCCATAAACTACGTTGGTAGTTCGATCGGCGCAACAATATTTTTTGTTGCAATATCCGCCCATCCCGAATTCACCGAAAAGATTCATTTCGCAGCAGCCATTTCACCACTAGCTTTTCTAACTAATACCAAAACCCCAATTAAATTGTTAGCCCCCCACCTTCCCGAAATCAAGCAAGCTGCTATTAATCTAAATGTGATGAGAATAAATCCGGAGACTTTGCCAGTCATGATTAATTCCCAGTTAGGGAAGCTCTGCTTCTGGCGTCGCTTCTCTCGAGGACTTTGCAACAGCATTTATAAAATGTTGGATGAATTCGGCTTCCGCAAGATTGACGAGGATCATCTCGACTCTCTTTGGAAATATGTGCCGACAACTACTTCAGCAAGAACTTGTATTCATATTGTTCAACTAATGAATGATAATAATGAGAAGGATGACAAGTTTCAGAAATATGATTATGGACCGGATGGGAACATATTTTTGTATGGGAGTGAGTTTCCACCTTCGTATGACTTGAGCAGTGTGGCAATACCAATCGCTTTAGTCACGGGGGAAGAAGAGATCTTTACCACTTTGGAGGATTCGGAGAAGCTGAAAAAACAACTTCCGAATGTCGTTAAACACGTCATTGCCGACAGAACATTTAAACTTCACACTGATTTTACGCATAAGGCTTCAGCTAATAAGCAAATATTTATTCCGTTGTTGGAAATCTTAAATGAATACAACACTAGTTGATAGCAATTTCATGGAAACTGTTTAATCTTTTATTACTTCCGGTCAGAGTTGAACTGCTTTTTCATTTCATAAGTCATTAAATCAACTCATGCATATCTTGTAATTGTGCATTAGAAATAACTCAAGTCAAGATGGAGCGACCGCCGCAAAAGAATTATCAAAAAGTTCTTAAAAAGCTAGACTTTGAATTCCCTGGATTTAGTCCAGACATCCCGAGGGCGCCTATTGCATATATCAATTTAGAGCATGTTGATCTCTATTTGGCACGAAGGAAGTTGGAGCTTCTCCACTTGCTGCCCCAGCACGACTTGGAATTTTTGAGGAGTGGCGTAACGACTGATTACAGTTTGGATAGGAGGTACTTCCCAATGCTGGCAGCTAAAGGTTACTTTTCGGTCATTGAAGAGATAAAAGGATTAGCGAAAGAAGAGGAGATAGAGATTCTTTCCACACCGGAAGCGGAATGTGGTCACATTCAAAGCTTTATAGAAAATAAGAGCTTACTCGGGGTATTGGTGAGGGGCCTGATGCAATGTGCGGATGCGGAGAAGAGCGATACAACCGTGGAGAAAGTGAGAATTAAGAAGATGGTCGGTGAAGAAATGGTCACTCTTGGGAACTTTTGGCTAGCGAGAAAGTTGTTTATGAAATGCTTAGAGTATTTGGAATTTATCGATGAGGAAAGCGATAAAATGAGGGTAGAGCTGTGGTGTCTCATTTCCTTCGTTTGCATTTATTATGAAGAGGATTTAGGTATAATTTAGTTGCATTTAGTAATAGATTAATCTATTAATCTAAAATAATTATTTTAAAATGGTAATTCATAAATTGCAGAAATTGGTTTCGACCTCCCCACAAAATACTTGAATTTGGCTCAAGCCCTTTCGAAAGATCAAAATTGGAGAATCCCGAAATCAGTGATTAGCATTCTCATCCCAAAAGCAATCAATATTTATGGGTTGAAGAGGGAGTGGTTCAAAATAAGAACAGATTGGGTTCATATGTACCAAGTAGCAACTACTCTTCTTCACGTTCTTTGTTTGAAGAAAGCGAGATATTTCGAAGAGCAATTGATTTCGGATAATTGTCAGCGTTTGTCATGTCGCGAGTTAGATAAGGACAAGCAGTTGATATATGAAAATGTTGAAGACGCATTAACAAGTGCGCTCGCATATGCGGAAGAAGTTCGTCAGACTGCTGCCTTCATCGCTACTGTTCTTAGGAGAGATTTGTTCTATGAAGAATTTGGGGAGCATGAGAAAGCTGTGGGGGATCTTGAGGCTCTCTTCACACTTTGTAAAAGCTATGATGATAAAGTGACGCTAGGACTCACCTTGAACCGTATGGGTCAGCAAGAAATTCTTCGAAATAATGCTCAGGCTGCACTCGACTGCTTCGTCCAAGAGTTGGAGATTGGAAGAGACCATAAGATGAATGAATTGACAGCGGATGCGTTTAAGAATTTGGGACAAATCCTCCTTCAAGAAGGACACACTTGGGAAGCGGACGAAAGCTATTCGCATGCTTTCACTTTGTTCCAAGATATGAAAGGGAAAACGGACACGATTGCTAATGATCATGACGAAGTCAGTTGGGGAATGTTGGGAGTAAGCAAAGCTATGCATTTATGGGGTAGATATGCAACTCTGTTACGAATCGAGACTGCTGAGAATACTGAAGCGATTACTAATTGGAAATCATGTCGGAAGCAACTTCCACCAGCGGTGTTTCCTCCTGGCTATTATGAGCCCCATTTAAGGTCACAATTTGATAAGCAGTATATGAGAGAGGAGAGTGGCGGAAATATGCGACTCTTTGAGTTTTGCGAGATTAAGGATGCGACAAAGTGTCAGCGTCCAAGGGACTCTAGTACCATAACTGAATATATAAATGAAGCGGAAAAGATGAATGAATTGCCAGTGATTAGTCCGGAGTTGACGAAAGACTGGGATAAAGAGGATAGTATTGGATTATCGAAGAGGAGGACTATGAATGCAATACAAAAGGCGAAATCGATAGGAGTCGCTTTCACTCGTAGTCAAGGCTGGACTTCAGCTTCCACGATACCAAGTAAAGATGACATTCCAGAAGAAGAAATGGAGTTAAGACAAAGACTTAGGGTGATTGGAGCTATGACCTTTGATAAGCATAACAAGAACTCCAACAGATCAACGATTGAAGAGATGATGCGGACTTTCTTGGAAGATGCGAATAGAGTTATGGAGAAAGAAGAGATGCAAAGTGAAGCAGAGGAAGAAGACCAGTCTGAAGATACGGAAGTTGAAAAAGAAAAGAAGGCAGAGGAGTTGATGAAACAATTTCATATTTTTGGGGAGGAATAAAAATGTAATTAATGAGGGTAGGATAATGTTTAAAATTATTCTAGATTGAATGTATTGAATAATTTACTAGTAGAATAAACGGTTTTAATCATCTAAACAAGGCAAGTATCCTAACGAAGTTTGGAAATCAATCGAGGTCGATTCTTGCGTTTGCGATTGCGCCATATCATCAGTTTCAGATGTATTCCCGAGAATAAAATCTGCTGTTGGGTTTAACTTCATTTCGGTAAACATTGCGGCAATCTCTGCAGATTTTTTCATCGATTGAAATCTCTCGGGTTGGAATCCCGCTTTGTTTTTCTCCGAAGAGCTGGAGCAAGGAGTGTCCGATTTTTCTCTTCCTTCCGGAGAAGAAGAGGATAAGTCATACGTGGCATCAAAGTGTCGAGGCATACATCCAAATTCAGACTTTTGATAAGGACAATCCTTATAGATTACTTGACCTGAGGCATTCGAGCCTGTTATTAATAGCACTTTGTTCTTTGATGTTTTCCCATCCGGAATGGTCTGAAAATAATTTATAATTAGTAATTGTTATAAATAATTTAGATTGAACGTACCATATCCTTTGGGAGCTTATGTGGAGACTTGTCTCTAGCAGAATAGATGGGGAGTCCCCCTTGTGGACCTTCTTGACCTGAGGCATTCGAGCCTGTTATTAATAGCACTTTGTTCTTTGAAGTTTTCCCATCCGGAATGGTCTGAAAATAAATTATAATTATTAATTATTCTGGGAAAATTGAGATTTTAACGTACCACATCCTTTGGGAGTTTGTGTGGAGACTTGTCTCTAGCAGAATAGATGGGGAGTCCTCCTTGTGGGCCTTTTATAAAAGATGATGTGGGCGAAAAGCAATAAGATAACCTTCTTGATGGATGATAAGAAAGGATCTCAACAGCCCGTGATGAATGGCTACTGGTTGTAGTCCGGTTTAAAACCATCGTATCGTTAATTGGACTATGGAAGTTTTGCAAGTCATAAGAGTTCGTATCTGTGTCGCTTGTCTCCGTGTCCAAATTGATATTATAAATCTTCAACCCGTTTGACTTGACTCGTTGTAGAGAGCAATAGCACTTTTCACTTTCTGCACAACTGTCGGTATCGTACCCACATGATTTCCGGTGGATTTCTGTCGAAGAGCAAATTGGGTGACTTGGGGTTGAGGCTGCGCTTGAACTTGGAGTTGTTGCTTCATTCAACTGCTTGTTTAGAGAACAGTAGCATTTCTCGGAGCATTTTTCGCAAGCACATCCACTACAAAATGACATGAATGGGATGTCGTCGTGGCAGTGGGCGTGGTGGTCTTTGGGCTTTTTCAGTATCGCTTTGGTGGGAACGGTTATCTGGGGCTTGGCAAGAATCTTCTGCTTTTGCCTCGAGATAAGTCCAGAAGCTCCGGATTTGGACGGAGTCCGTTTCGAAATGGGGATTGACTTTCCACCCAAATTAATCTTTGAAATGGACTTGAGAAAGTTATTCATAAATTGGGAGTTATCATCAGAACCTTCAGCGGAGCTCGAAGCTGATTTTATTTTCTTTCTCGACTTCTGTTGCTTTTTCATCGCTTGTTTACTCTTCTTATAGAGCTGGTCTTGGGTCAAGGTCAATGCAATTTTTAAGATTAAGTCTTGATAAGAAGGCTTCAAATCTTTGAATGACATCCCACAAGGGTCTACAATCTCGTCTAAGATTTGATCTACCGAATCAGTGAATGAATCAAGTGATGTCACATCATCCTCTGGGGTATGGATTTGGACTCGCTTCTTATTCTTTATATATTGACCTTGATAACCACCACGGAACGATCTCCTCCGATAAGGCAAGTTTAATAAGACGGAATCATCCGAATTGTATCGTTTCAAATTACTTGATGGAATATCCGAAGGCTTTTTCTTCTTCCTTGGGGGTCGAACGGGAACAATAGATTCGGAATCTGAGAATACAGCTCGACTCTCATTCTGTGTGGATGAGCTAGACTCCCTCTTGGTAAGGAGGGGTTTAATACTACAAGTAAATTTGGGGAGGGGAGGACCTGCCATTGAGGAAGAGCTGGAGCTTGACCTATTCTGGTTCATTGAGCTTTGCGTCGTAGGGGATATCCTTGTCAAGCTTCCGTAACCACTTTCCCCTTCCTTCCCAGTCCTCATTTTGTCGACAAGTGATTGATATAAATTTGCAGCTATAACTATTGCGTCTTCAGCGCATTTGCACACAAAAGCGTGGCAATCAAGAGCAAAAGTTGCTTCTCTCATGACGCAAGCAAACATTGGTGGATTCTTGAAGCTTTTGGATGGATTCGTAATACACGCTTGGTATACTGTGCAGAGCTCTGGATCCATTTTGGAAAAGAGCCGACTTTTATCTTGTCCTTCCTGTAATTAAATTGATTAATTTAGCAATAAATAATCACAAAATTAATTAATTTTTTTACCGGATCACTAATCAATGGCATAAAAGCACATTCAGTTGGTAAAGGCTCCCCTCTCCCTACCAATTTGACTGCTGCCCACACCGCAATAGTCGAGAATGGGTTAACCAATCTAATCTTTGGCGCTTCGAACCTCAACCCATCCGAGGTAATAGCTAATTGTCCCGTCATCATATTTTTATTCTCTAAATAATTCACATACAAAGTCCTCAACGGAGCTTGTAAATCAGTGAGCGTAGCTGTACTCCCGGTTACAGGCACACTTCCCAAGTATTCCACTCCAAACTTTAGGACTCCACCGGGGGAACATTTTACAGTTGAGAATGGCTTACTACTACTCGAGTTAGCTGGGGAAGATGATGACTCTCCGTAAGCACTATTTCTCCACATGATCTTATCAGTATCAATGCGCCCCAAAGCTTCCTCTCCTGACGATGAAGTTGTATGCATTAGACTTTGAAGAGCTGACCTTTCACTCTCGTCGCTTGTGATTTGCACACTCGTTATATTTCTATTCGTCTTTACTGGGTTTAATGAGTCGGTTATGTTTGAAGTTTCAATCCTTGAATATTCATCTTCTGACGAAATAGATATAATCTGACCTTCCCTATTAGTCCCGAAGGTTGGGACTATTGAAGCTGTTATGTTAGAATTTGATGCTGTCAAGCCAGCACTTGGGCTGTTCCTCTTTCCATCAATCCGGATCTGATATGAATCCACTCTTCTCTCTTGGCGAAACTTATTTGGCCCAAATAAACTGTCAATTCTCTGCTTATATATTGCACTTCGTTCACTAATTGAGAGATGACTGTTGAGAGAGAAACTGCTGGAGAATGAGTTGGGAGTTTCAACAACCGTCGAGATAAACTTGTGTCCCTCGGTCCTCTGTTGCTGGATGATAACCATCTAGGGAGGAAGAATCACAAGTTTAGAATTTTAGAATAATCCATTTTGAAAATGCTTTAATTATCCCATCTCAAGTTATCACTTCGAAACCAACTACACAACTACCCAATCCATTAGGCTGGCGACTGACTGACTGAAAAATACTTTTTTGAATGGAGCTCACACACAATTGAGGTTTTTCAAACCTACCTGTTTAGATTTTTTCGAGAGAATTTCTTTTCAAACTCTTTTCTTGTGGTAAGACTGACAGTAATGGCTGAATCTAGTTGTAGCAATTGTTAATTGGCGAGCTTTTACGATTTGCATGTCTCTTTCATGGTTTCGAATTGGCAGCGTAGAATTTCCTTGTCATATTATATGGCTGTGAAATTGAGTCTTGAATGTTTGTCGTTGCGGTGGATGGCTCACACTTTGTAACTGTTTTTAAGAGAAGCCGACTATCCTAATCTGAAGGGCCTTATCCCCAAAATGACAGATGTCCACCCGGTTACTACCTATTGTAATTCTTTTCGCTTCCCTTCCTATAGGTCATCCTATTAGTAAATATTAACCAACTTGTTGAGCATGCAGTGGGGAAAGAGGACTGCAACCGTGAAAATACACGCTTGAGTGTTCACACTTTAGGAGCCTTCATCCCAATTCTTTTCAAACGCTTTACGGTTATATCCTTTAGACAACTCTGTTTCGCAGATGAAACACAAGCGCACCAGGAAACTCTCTTGTTTCAGCCGGGTGAAAATTTGAGAAGCAATTAGGAGACTGTCTTCCATTCACAGCTAATGATTAAATAGAATTTAACTGATGTCAACTCGTTCGTGATAAAACGAGTGAAACTTTTGGTTAATTTGAAAGATTTGACTTGTGCAAAAGTGGAAATTGCATTAAACAGATTGACAGTGTGATGATAATGATGAGCTTTTACCGAATTTCAATTCAATAAGAGACAATAAACAATTTTCGCAACATATGCTTCCGAAATCGAGTTTGCGTGACGCCCGATTCTCTACGTTTATTCAGTTTATTAGGATGAATGAGAAGGAATGAGGGGGAGAGGACCACCTATTTTCCCAGTTCTGGCATTCCTCCCGGGAGACAATAGGCTAATTATTATTCTGTTTTTCAGACTTGTGAACAAGTAGTTTTGAAAGAACTAGAAAATCACGTTAAGTGACACATAACGGGGTAGAAATTCGATACAAAAATCTTCAAATGTGTAATTCTTTTTGCAAAATCATACCTAGCTTGTGCTCTTTCCATTAATTAGCTGATAGTTTGGTAGGAAAGTGGGATGAAAAGTCATATTAAAATTCAAAATTTGGTTTAAAAAATTGAAAATGCAAATGTGAAGAACTCTTCTTAATTGTATGCTTTTATGTAACCTGTTAATTCTCATAATAATTATCTCTCCTCCACATCATGGAACATTGATCGATCATTCAACCTCGAAACTGCCCCCGGTTATTATTTGAAAAGTGTATTCAAAATGCTTTAAAATGTTTACACTTGTTCTTTCAAGAAATATAGAACTTTGACCTTTAAATAAAAATTGTAAGCAAATAATAGTCGAAACTCGTGAATGAAACCATTTCTTCGGATGCATTTCTTTTCATCAATATCCCGTTCCCTACATGGTTCTTTTAGAACCTTCATCCGTATCATTTTCAAAGGGTAGATACGATACGCCCACACACAACACCGCGCATTTCACTCCTTTCAACAATTTTAATTATTGAACAACAGTTCATTCTTTATCATTAATTTGTTTACGATTGTGCGCTATAAGCAGGTTCAAGAGTTTAATTGGAGTTCAAGTTCTAGATTAAGGTACTTAAGACATATCGACAGTTTGGTAAAAATTCGGTTGTTCTCCTCTTGATTTATTACGACATTCAATCTGGCGATTTATGAATTTGCCAATTAAAAAATTCATACGTGTAGAGCTCATAAATGATTTGTAAAACGCAAGTGCGTAGTTTCCTTTCAGTCACATAAAAGCAATTAGTCTTTTTTATGTCGAGAAGAATTAATAAATGCACCTGCTATTGCACATGTTTTCCGCTACCTAATTCACAATTTCACAGTAGCCGAGCTATAACATGTCAATTCACACATGAATTAAATATCTTATGACAAAAAATCTAAACTTTATGACTACAAAAGTTCCCTTTTAGACTAGAAGGAAAATACTTTTTCCAATTACAAATATAGTAATTTGTTCTAACTAATTTTTATTTTGTTCAACAAATAAAAATGGTCTTTATCGTTTCGATTTTGTAGTTAGATATTTACATTTTCTCTAACGATTATTATCCCTTTTAATATTTAAATCAGTATTCATCTAGGAAAAAATTATTAATAGTTACAGAGAGCCAACTAAAAAGTTTTGAAAGCCAATCCCATAATATATATTTTTACACTAGATTTATTTTCGAAATTGAGATCTTTTTGTACAATCCTCTTATAATTATAAAGAAAAAATACCGACATTTTTAATATCATAAAACGAAACGTGAAAACATGCAGCTCTCTGTGGGAATATGGTTTCCTTTTTAAATCGTTTCTTTCACACATCTTCTCTATGCTCTCATTACGCTAAATCACTAAATTTGAGAATCTCAAGTCCCAAAATCATTTCTCAAAAGTTTTATTCTTCCTTTTCTACTAATCAAAGAGCTGATGATGCTGATAAGCTCGTGAAACAAAAGGCGTTATAAATAATATGTTTTTTAATCTTGCCCAAAAGCTGTTTCTTCAAAGCAATTATTTACTATTGGCATTTGGCATTGGCTATATCTTACTTTTTTGTTACAGGAAAAAATAAACATTCGAAATCATTTACGAAAATATAATAATAGATTTACTCTATATAAGGTGGGATCAAGGCTTATCATTATCACTATCGCTCAAAATACGAATCTTTCATGCGCGAATTATTATGGGAAAAAATGTTTTAATATTCAAATGGATTAGCCAAGTAAAAAACTGAGAATGAAAATATTTATTCATGATTTATTGGCGAGTGGAGATGTAAGATTTGCATAAATGTTAATAATTACGACAAATTCATTAAAGAAAAGGAAAATCGTCGATTATTTGATCTAATAAAAATGCAATTGAAAGCTCTACATCCAAAACTGTTAATATATTATGTTATTTTCAGCAAAGAATTCATACCTTGATGAATTGTCCCCCAACTGGCTTCTGCAAAAAAATCCTTCTTGTCCTTTATTACGGCGGCACACCTCTTATGTCACTCAGCAAGGGATCAAGTCAAACCATTTTGCAAAAGATAATCTTTTTACCGTCTCAAAGCTCACAGCTCACTCAACTTTCCCTTGTGTAATCAAAAAGGGAAGAGAAACAAGCTTTGTCTTACAGGAAGTTCCGTAACAGTTACAAACCATGAAACAAAATCAGAAAAACGGACTTGCTGTGGTCATACAGAAATCTTCAAGAAATTATTCAATCCGGAAATAATTTGTGAAGTTAAGCCACCCACACCACTCTCCGTTTTGAAACTCTTTAAGAAAAACAGGACCTCACTTCTCTCAAATAATTGTCTTTAATGACTCGGACTACACGTATCGTTTCATACCACGAACCCCGTCCACTCGTCCAACGTCCAATTTTTCAGCCTGGTTTACTTCACCAATTGGCAAGGGTTTATCCAACTTTTCTTTTCAGATTTTCACCCCCCACTTTTCACAAAAATTAAACGAGTAAATTTATTGCAACTTTTTATGTTTTCGGTTCCACTCATTTTACAAACGAAATAACTTGAGTCGCCGCTGCTCCGAAGAACAATGGGCTACGATTTAATAATTCAAGAGGATAAAATGCTTGCAAACTTCCTATGACCAATTCAAAACCAATAAAGGAACTTGAAGGGGAGAACGGAAGCTTTAAGCTTGCAGAAGATGGTCTGCTAGGATAACTCTCATTTATCCTCTGCACCAAGCTATATATCAATGATTTAAGTGCGATATTCATACAACTCGAAATCAAAATGTGAACCATTGTGAACTTCATGGTATACGCACCTACTCTTGTACATGAAAGGATTCAAAAAATTATATTTTGCTACCATTATCTCTACAATTGGATTGGCAAAGTAGTCTGAACCGTAAATCATCATCTTTAAAACTAAAATGATAGCTAAAAATGATTGTATTCATTTTGATTTCTACAAGAATTCATATTTGGCACATTGGATGATTCTGATTAAGATCATGATTAATGACGAAGATGTTTCCATTTCTCCCAATTGTTATCCGGGTTATCTAATTTTTATCTTAAGTGGGAGGAAAAGGTATCGGAGTGGAAGGAATCAATTTTTAATTTGAAAAACATCAAACTCTTCTTCTCCCATCTCAAATGATTTTCAAAGTCATTGTCAACAACCCAAAAACTCTCAAGGAAAAATGAATAGGGTAGTGGGAGAAGACTGCGTGTTACCAAATCTTTTTACCACCACTTGAGAATAAAAAACGGTTTTTTAAATCCTTATAATGATATTTTTATAAATAGTGCATAATCCATGCCTCAAGGCTTCAAGTTACACACGTCTCATGTTCTCATGTTTTGTTCCGGTTAGTAGAGATGCTGAGAGATTTCATACAATGAGATAAGTATTACGTGGCGAAGGATTTGGGATGTAGACCTTCGAAAGGGATTTTTTTTAGAATAAAATATGTATCACACACAGATTATTATGCGAACTTATATAACCAATTATTAAATAGTTGGGTGCATTTGTAGGATTCTAGTGCACGTCTAGAATGTATCATTTTGATGGGGAAATGAGAATGAAAATTGAGATTGTTCGTTTGACTCTGATTGAAAATGATTTTCCGTTGACGTATGCAGAATCCAACCCATAGTTACTTACATGAATACTTATTTGATCTGAAAGTACTGAAACAATAAATGAAATAAATTTTTTGAAGGGACTACACCTTTTAAGTCGACCCAGACATGACCTAATCAAAATGACCTTTTCCAGAAGGGCTAAAAATGACACAAAGCACTATAGAATGGCTGGACCTAAAATATTTTCAAATAGCATCTTTCTCTTAGCTATTTTCAGGTTAATTATTCCAAGTCATACGCTGGAGATAACGGAGAAGGGAGTGCGTTCTGTCCACCATGATGATACGGCGATGGTCTTTTGTATGAGCTTTCAAAGTAAAAAATAGCTTGATTGGATTAATATGTTTTTCTTTTACTATAAAAGATGCGAATGTTATGAATAACGGAAGTGAAAGCAATCCTCCAATTGGCGCCAGACTGAGGATGAAAGAATGCTGTTTTGCAGATTCGAATACGACTTGTCATGTAAGCTATTTAAAGCATTTTTTAAAACTATTTAAATAGTATTAAAAAATTACAGGAAATGCAACTAATTAGTGGGCTTGGAGCAGTAGTTCATTCTCAGGATGATGCAGTTTTGCAAATGTACTACGTTAATCACGTAAGAAAAGGTTAAACCTTTAATGAAATTGCAACTTAATTTGGTTATCAATTAAGGACTTGGTTGATCGAGAAGGATCTTGCACCCTCCAATTAATGACTAGCCATTTACCCCAAACGACATCAAAATCGGGTCTAAAATCAGCCTTGAATCATGGAGGGTGGCAGCCTGGAGAAGAAATTATTATCCCATTCAAGACAGGTTTAGCAACCAGTTTAGTGCGGAAGATAATGTGTAAGAGCCAACTCTAAATGACATTCCAAATTCAAAAATGAAACAGCTTTTTCTTAATTGCAGCCACCATCGGCATGAGCAAACAAGATAAAATCACTTGTAACACGAACACTCGCGAAGCCAAACAAGAATGTGCAAATTACGAGTGTCAACTTCGTTATTCGGGAGTGCGCAGCTTTCATAATTCTAGTTCGGGTAAATGCGAGTCAACTGTGGATTGTGGGGATGGCGCTGTACGTAAAAAAATAAATGATATGAAATTTTAATTTACTCACCTAATATTTTTCAGATACTTTCTCCATCCACCGGAGAATGTGAGACGGTCCAGGATGTACAGCACATAAAATTATCATTTGCTCGAGAACTAATTCTCCCAAAAAGGACATTTCCTGTCGAAAATGATACATCAAACCTTCGCGTTACTAACAACGTAACTGAGGAAGATGAAGAGACGAGTGAATACGAAAGGAAGAAAGGGATTCTCCTCTTGTGTTTCCTGATAATTGCGATATTGACTCCTATAGTAGCCCTCTCATTTTATATTTGGCGTGAACGCAGGGAAATGAAGAAAAAGCAGGAAAGGCATAACAATCAAGATGACGATGAAGGTTTAGGCGAGCCAGCAACAGAAGATGAAGAAGATGCGGACACAATCATCGCTGAAATCGCCAATAGACGAGAGCCGTCCGTGAAAAAATCGGAGAGTGCGAAAGTATCAGATTCGAAATCAACTACTTCAAATTCGAAATCAACTACTTCCAAAACTCCAACTAAGTCAGAAATTACAGTCCCGGTTACTGAATCGCCGAGCACAGACGAGCTATTGCAAATGGACAAGGTCGAAAAGCACAAAGCCCATGTTCCAATCATCCCTGTTCCTTCAAAAACTTCTATTCCACTTTCATCCAAAAGGAGTGGGAATAATAATAATCAAGTTAGTTTAAAAGCGCCGTCTTCAGAAGAGATCACAGAGCACAAGAAGGAGCTTTGGGCTCAATACGTCCAATCCGTTTCTGGATGAGCGAATGGGAGACGTAAGAAATGGAAACTATGATACTCAAGAGCAAGGTTCAAGGTCATTCACAGACTTCAACTATTTCAACAAAGATCGACAAGTCCCAATTCATTTGGAAACAAATGTAGCAAGTCCGATGAAAGTTCAGAGCTTACCGAAAATGATTTATACTCCGCCAACACTACCCAAAACTAATGATGAGAATGGAAATATGGAGAAAGCAAGAGCCTACAATATTCTAAGCTCTTTGTCAAACGCCAATTTGCCAAATGGTAATCAGAAGTCTAGCTACAGCAGTTTGAAGAAGCCTTCGATAATTCGCTCAAATCAATCAATCTGGTCAAATGTCGCGTCTGAAAATGCTGCAGAGCCAGAACCGGAAATTGCATCAAACTCAAGTTCGTACAGTGACGTAAGGACCCGAAGCATTTATGGAGGTTTGGCATCAGATGAAGATACAGACGGAGCTTTGGAAGAGATTGCTACAGGAAAGTCAACAAAACAAAAGCAGAGTAATGCAAAGCGCTTCGAGATGAATCAAAAGTTGTATGGATTTCCACAGAAATTGTCGACGATAAGTGATAGCATGACAGTCGAGTCAGATCTGGTCCCATCGGATGCATACAATACAACAGACACTTCAAATATGACTAGTCCGGTGGCATCCATCTCGGAATTTTGGAGCCAGCTTGGAGATGGTGGGAATAGGAATGACGAGTCACTTTGGCTACATCGCTATTCTGGCGGCGACCAAAGAGCTAAAGAGAGTGGAAGTGATTTCGATATGCTTTCACCAGAAACAAAGTCAGCGTACAGGATCAAGTCTTCGTTGCAAAACGGGTTGAAAGCGAAGCGGTCACGTAGTGATACCAACTTTTTTAGGATGAGCGAATGGGAGACGTAAGAAATGGAAACTATGATACTCAAGAGCAAGGTTCAAGGTCATTCACAGACTTCAACTATTTCAACAAAGATCGACAAGTCCCAATTCATTTGGTTTTCACCAGAAACAAAGTCAGCGTACAGGATCAAGTCTTCGTTGCAAAACGGGTTGAAAGCGAAGCGGTCACGTAGTGATACCAACTTTTTTATATAATTTTAATTCGAGATTGTAAATAAAATGTGTTCACTCAGATAATATTGTAGAGGAATAAAAGTACTGTATAAAAAGTGCTTTTGATGATGTTTTCCTGCAACGATTTTAATTTTAAGGAGTATCTTGAATCTTACTATTTGTCAATCTAAATAAGCTAATAAATGGGAGCGAGAAGTCTTTTGAAAGTTTCCATTTTGGCATTCATTCTACTGTTTGGCTTGGGTGTTGTAGGACAAGAACACGATGGAAATACCGAAAGTGGAGAGTCTCCAGTAAATCCACAGTCGACTGAACCAACTCAAGGAGGAAACGGAAGTGAAGCAGATGCAGGAAGAAGTAGCACAGGAGTTGACCCTACTAACATAGTCTTATCAAATGTCCAAGACGATCCTGATTTTAACTGCTCTTCCCTCACAATGGACTCTGAATGGGAAAATCAAACAAAAATGTACCCATGTCACTTTGTTACTCACACTCATCCCCGCCAAATACCTAGGAAGAGACGAACAGAGGACGAAGAAGAGGACTTTAATCATTTAACTTTATTCAGTATCAAATTCAATCAAGAAATGCAAGAAGCTGGTGAGAAATGTAGTGTAGAACTGCATCAAGAGTGGCTTCTGGATAAGGCGCCAGTAATGCTTAAAAATTTCTCCTACAATAGAATTTGGTATAAGCGATTATGCAACTTTTTCTCATTCTTGGAGTGTATTCCCGATACTCAGATGAGATTCGAGTCACACGAAACTATGGAAGAAGGTTAGTTGAATAAGCAATAAAGTCTCTGAAAATTTAATGCTTTATATTTTGTATGCTCAGATTCCGAAGAGGATCCAAATAGCGCCCATCTCCAACACAAGCACCCTGGAGCGCTCCGTGACAAGCATTCCCATCTCCCAGTTGAAACAACAACAGGCAAGTCAGGTGTAATTGAAAACGCTACGGAGACACCCAAGCCATCTAGAGAATTTAAGCCTCTCCTCACATACGAGGGTAATAATCGAAGCACGCGTGGACTACAAAGACTGAAAATTGGAGGTAGAGGACCTGGAAAACCTCGTCTTAAGAGTGGAAGTGATGACGAGAGGGTAGAAGACATGCCTGAACGTGAAGCCATTGAAGTTGATGGTTACCCACTGAACGGGATCTGCGCTTGTAGCCAAATGGATCCTAAATATCCTGATAGGCGAAGGTTGGACTACGGCATGGACTTTGTGGAAGATGATTCGAGAAAAAAGTGGTGTGTTTGCAGCACCGGGCAATCTCTGTGGGAGAGTTTACTTCAGAAAAGATCTATGGCCTGGTCAAAACTTTGAGATGTCGGATCACATAGGTTGTCCCAAACTGTATCAGGGAGAGGAATACGAATGCGTCAAGTGGAAGTATGCTGTTGGCGATGAGGAGCAGGTCACGCCAGAAGACACAGCCGAAGCCCCAAATACTGATACGTCAACGTGCGAAAAGAAGGTGCTAGATGAAGATGAGAAGAAAGATGAAAATGTACCTGGAGGATCTATCCAATTGTGTCATTTTACCCGGATAATTGTTCTAGCTTTAATATGTTATGCTTGGATTGGTTTTTGATTTGCTTACAATTAAATTATTAACAAAGTTGTACATTTAATACAAATTCTATCACAGTTAGAACAAATGCTCTTGCTTCATTTTCCATTCTCTTCAGAATTCTTACTTTCCTCCGTAGGCGGAGGTCGCAAACTCCAAAATTTGTTGCCTTTTCCAAAGTTTTCTGCTTCATCGAGCGTCTCCTATTAAAACATTGATATCCATCATTACTTGTTTAAAACTTTCAAAATATAATCAATTACAGGCAATCTCTGATTAAGCGTCTCTGGTAAAAAGATGGATGACCCGACGCCCACTAAACTCATCATTGTTATTGCAAACCAGGGCGCACCCAAATTATACTTTGCTAAGTAGACAATGTACGGTGTAAAAATCCCAATTATGCTGGAAACAGTGCTGGCGAAACCTGAACCCGAACTACGCAGTTTGGTCGGAAATAACTCTGTCGCTTGTAAATATACAACGAGGAAGGTTAAAGTTATCGCAAACTTTGCAATAACCGCGGCCACAACGGAGAACACGCGCCAGCCCCCGTTTAACGGAAATCCCGCAGCTACTCCGGCACAAAGACTGGAGACGACGCATAACACAAAGAAGAACACTTGGGTCCATCTCCTCCCCAATTTGTCGCAAAGAACACTTCCAAAATAGCCTGCAGGGACTTCAATCATTGCAAGGATGAAGAAGTTGAGGAATTGGTTCCCAGATAGATTCGAAGCGTTGAGGGTTATTGCATAATAAATCACGCCGTTCATAACCCAAGTGGTTGTGATTAGGAGAGTGTTCTTTGCTAAAGCTCGTCTTGAAAATAGTTGCAAAACGCTAGGATGCTGGTCGTGTTGATCTTGCTTGATTACAATTTGCTTTAGCATACTCGTCATCTCTTGATCGGTTAGAGCTTCATTTTTTCCATTCATGTTTCGGATGCTTTTCAGCACCTCCAAGCACTTGTCTACAGAGCCCATGCTTAGTAACCAGCGAGGCGACTCCGGAACCCATTTTAAACAAATGAAGACCAAAACACAAGGCAAAGTTGTGACTAATCCAATAATATACCAATCTCGAGCGAGATATGCGATCCACGGCTAAATTAATTTGTGAAGTTAATTTCAAGACAATTAAGTTAATTAA
>JAHZMU010000237.1:0-10556 GCA_027743725.1 Rambutsinella grinnellia | reverse complement strand
GGCTATGACAGCAAAGCGATGTGTAAGAGCTCCCTGTCATCCTGCTCGGTTGACCTTCAAAAGCCTCTCCTCAAACCATTCGCTATCTCAATGAGCTCTGGGCTTGTGTAACGCTCGAGTTGCTGGAGTACTGCCCCTCCTACCCTACTAACACGTTATCAACTCAGACAAGTGCTGTTCCCTCTTTAGACGAGAGTATTAGCAGAAAAAAATGCACTCATCTCGGAAATGACGGGCATAGAAGCTAGACATTCGCTAATACATTTCTCTTTGTCACGTTCCACCATATTGCAAACGGTGACTTGTGTGACGCTCTTTAATAAACATTTATATTACTATACTGACATGTATTAACTTGTGTGGTTCTTATTTCCGGGAAATCAGTCATTGTCGCAAATATCAGTTTAAAATTGACATAGCGCAATAGATATATATGAATATATGTAAACTTTTACGTATATTGCATTGCCAGCTTTTATACTCTAAAACAGATATATAATAGGCTTCACAACTCATTTTTTCCTCTAACCTGTCTACGCTGCCAAGATTACTTTAAAATAAACACTTATTTGAGGAAACTGCAAGAGAGCTGAAAAGGGAAAAGGTTACGAGTTGTGCTTCTCATGCCTCATGTACTTTAAAATATAGCTCATCATATTTTTTTCTTCTCTTCTTCAAACCTTCCGAATCACAACTACAAATCTAACCTATTTTTCTATGAATGAGTGCAATAAAATACAGGATTTTACTTTCACTTGAAACTCTCCAAGCATTACGAAAAATGGGTTTGGTAAGCAACAAAAAATACAGCGCTTTAGCTTTAAAAAAACAATTCGAAGGAAGAAGATATAATAGCTTCATAGCTTGTTTCATACTTTTTTTTATAATCTAATCAAAATATTTGAAGATATCTCGTTACACCTACTATTTCTATAAATTGAAACAGCTTATCTACTTACGCGATTTAGCATTGTTTATACTAGCTAATATGTTGTATCCCAATAGTATAGATAGGTCTTAGCCTCTGTCACAATAACAATAGATTCTCATTTTTTTCATACGTAATCTACAATTAGTTTTTATAATGTTTGCAATTAATTACGATCGAATTAGCTTAAACAATGAGAGCCTCAAGATGGATGATGCTACACACACTGTTTCATTTCGTTATGCTTGGATCTTTGTAGCGAAAAAAGTTTTCCTTTTTCTATATATACCCAAAACGCTTACCCTTTTACCTATGTAATCTGTACACTTTTATGTGGAATAAAAATGTTCAATTTTTTTCAAATGTGTAACCAAAATCTCTCTTTTGGAAAATAGCTACTTTTTATTTCACTTCTGGCTTAAGGAATATGAAGATGATCTTGAAGCCTGACATTTGCCTCTGTGTCTGTACGCCGTGTGCAGTGACTATAGTAAATGTGGTAATGAAGAGATGCACTTTACTCACTTTTGCAGCTTCCCATAATGCTCCATTTATAACTTGAGCCATGTCCCATCATCAACCGAATGCACTTTTTTTAAAATCTAAGTCTCATCTTGAGAAGGTGATGGATACTTTTTTCAAGGTAAAGAAGCAGGTCACCCCATTCTTCTTCCTTCCCTGAAATCTACCTTTGGTAAGCTCATACGGTAGCCAACCAAATCACTCTTAATAAGTTAATCTTCTTGTTCATAGAAGAGGATAAGGAGATGAGTACATTTTTTTCTAAAAAAATCTCTACTCGTTTTCGATACACTTTGTGACTTCAAGTATTGTAACTGTCTTTTATTACTTCTCCCAAAAGGAAGGATGCGTTCGTGATAAAAGATTGAATAGTGGTGGTGGTGATGGTGGCGGTGATGACGAGAATAATGGAGGATGTGCTCACTCAATTTACGCATGCGATGGTGAAGCTGCCCAGTAACTGTTACAATTGAAAAGGCAAAGAAGCGAGACGACAGTGACTTTTTCCTAATGTTCTTCTCAGATTCTCAAAGTGTTTCACTCTCTTCCTGCAAGATATTGAAATTTTGCATTTTTCTCAAAGTTTTTCTTACCCGAGCATGATTAATCTAGTTAGAAAATACTCTTAGCATTTTCCTCTCTAAATCGTTTACGTTTTAAATCCGTTTTTTCTTTAAATTAGAAATAACCAAATTTTGAAATATTATCTGACAGGTCTGCACACACTCGAAGTAAAATATTTCTTAGTAAAATCACAACATATTGATTGTTATGCATCAAAATAGAAAATTTTTACCCCGCATCAATATAGAACGTGAGCTAATTTTACAAGCTTCCATTTCTACACTCTCATCTCAACAGGAAAAGATAGTTTGCCAAGGAAAGTTTTGCTCTTCATCTTCACTTCTTAACTTACAGAGTAACCCATTAAAGACTATCTTCTTACATTAGCTCATATCTAATTAGGCCTTCAGCTGCAAAAATATGTATCCTCTTGCCTATTTCCTTATAGACCAATTTTCGCTCAATATTCCCAATCCTGATGCGATATACCCAAATACTTTTGAAGAGTTCATCCGGAACGAACAACAAAATCTTGTGTACAATTAGTACACAAAGAGTTGCAAAAAACAGCACATTTTCGTTGAAAACAGAGGCACGAAAGAGAAAGAGGGAGGATGACACTGCAATTACCACACTGTTTGTGTACGTGCCTAGCTGTAGGTAGTTCCCAGCATATTTTCTTCTTAGAATAAATAGGTAAGATTCATTTTGCCAATGTCTGGCATATATTTCAAGTTCAGCAATTGACTTTATGAAAGTAGAAGTGAAGATTTGATCTTGTTTATACAAGCTAAATGCTTCCTTTCTCATTCACACCTGCATATGATGGATCAGAATTTTTTTCGTCAGGATCGTTAGACATTCTGACAAACGTCATCTTCGTCGTGCTCTGTTTTCTTTCCGGAGAAAATGAGAATGAAAAGGCTTCCTCCAAAACAAATTAGTTCATTGGCCAACAACTCAGAGTAGTAGACAAGATGGGAAATGTGGTGTGACTAAATAGGAATCAATAATCGTCTTTCTGCAACACTAACGTTTTCATACTTTTAAGATTTTTAAAAGCTTGAAAAGATTTTGCAAGCATACGAGTAGAATGATGATGATTGAAAAACGATAGCGTAATCTAATGTTTCTCTTGATAAGAAAGCAACAATTACATGACTTATTTACGCATGCACTTACAGCAGAAGCGAAAAACAGAGAGGATTATTGGTAAGTGAAAAAATTAAATAAACTTTTTGTATTATTTGAAGAGACCATTTTTATCAAATTATATTCAGATGCTAATCTTTCAATTTCCTTTTCCTCAGATAGTTTTGTACACACCTCGTTTCGAAAGCATCAAAAGCTTGAAAATAAGGTAGCTATTTAATCGGTGTAAGTCTAAGCAAAAGCTAGTATTTTTAGCAGTCTTCCTAGCATTACAACAATTACAGGCGCAGCCACTCATAACGTAATGTTTTACTCTCTCTTTCATCAGACCAAAGGTTTTAGTTTCAAAAATGTTTAAAAACGCTACAATTCTAGCATAATAATTAATCAGATAATTCTAATTTCGAAAAAAATACGATTATATACTATAACAATATAAATACTCTCTTTCCTTCTTACCTAAACATCCCTATTTTGAAGATAGGTTTCGAGAGAGAAAAAATATCAGATTAATTTCTAGGTCATGTTGAAAGGGAATCTGATTTTTGTGCATAAAAATGGCTCATTTTATGTGAAAAAANATCAGATTAATTTCTAGGTCATGTTGAAAGGGAATCTGATTTTTGTGCATAAAAATGGCTCATTTTATGTGAAAAAAATGTGTGCATCTCCCCAAAGTGCATAAAGAAAAGGGTAGTGGATGCATGCCTGAATGAATTACTGCATAGAAGGATCTGCCAAAAAAGTGCGACGGATATGAATGTATATGAGAGAGAAAGAAAAGTTAATAAAATATTATTTCTCTCTCGCGCTTTATTCGTCTCGCAGAGATTTTTCCTTTTCTACATTGTCGGAATAGGGGAAGGAAACTACCTAATTAGGTAGTACAAACTACGCTCTAATATTCCAACCAGGGTTAACTTTTGAGGCGTTAAACAGAATGATTTCATTTTTATGAATTATTATCAGGAGGCGAAGCATTGCCAGACTTGTTGAAAGGGAAAAACTTCACACCCTATTTCCTTTTCCTGTCATTAGGAAATTCTCTATGAGCGGTAGAGTGACTTGTGGAATGAATGAAACCTATCCGTTTACACTCTTCACACACAACCATTCCGCTTAAAAATTCAGCAAAATTATAGATAATTTTCGTAGAGCAAAGGAGGAGGAGGAGTGTTGACAGTGAAAAGTATTTGCCAAAGTGAAATGTATGTGTGTAAGGGGTAGCCAAGCTTGTCATTGTTTTCGCATCAAATCAAATAAATACTACAGCGGATAGGTCTATCCGGTTATCCCACTTGATAATAGAGTAACTATATGCACAACTTGTGCGTAACAACATGCGTAACAAATTAAATAGATTTAGTGACAGGTTTTTAAGGAGGGACTCGTTTACAACTAGTAATAAATGTATTTTTAAACATTTTGACCATAATGGAAGCTTTATGAGAAAATTGCAATAAGCGGAAGTATGGAGCAAGTACAAAGTAAATGATATGAAATGATTGTACTTGAAATGTGTGCAATTTTCCATCTGTTGATGTCCCGGACTCTTTGATATAAAATCGGATTGAAAGGAACTTACGGTATCTCTTCATAAGAGACTTTTTGTACGCTTTAGGATTAATTCCAAGATCCATCGGTTGTCCATCCGAATCATCAGAGTCTTGTGGACTGCTCGAATCCCTCTCGTAACTGTCACGGTGATCAAAAATATATGGAGGAAGTCCCGCTGCCGCTGCGTGCCTAGCAGCCGCGAGCATTGCCACCGCAGAAATGGAGTCACTACAGAGAGACGATGAGGACGATGATTTAGAAGAGCTTGAGGAGAGTTGACGACGATGGTGAGAGGACAAGTCTCGGACAATCTCAATCCCAGCCCTGTTCCGTCTCGAGTGGCAACTCAAGTCTAGGGCGACTTCACCGTCCTCCACCTCTGAGGTAGATTCCATCTCGTCTCCCTCTCCCTCTTCTTCATGCTGATATTCCTCCTTTAGCTTTCTGATTAAAGCCATTCCATGCTCGGAATGGTGCTGGCTGTGGACAAGGCTGTTCAAATGACGGCGTTTTGGATGGATCGGTACTGGTGGCGACTTCATCACTGTCTCCCTTACATTACTGCTTAGGTTTGTGGCAGTCTCATCCTGCTCGTTGTTCTTTGCTTCTGTAACCGCAACTGGACTTTTCGCTATTCTCTTATTCATTATAGAGAAGCGAGGGGAATGCTGAGACTCATTGTGTGGAGATGGACTCCTGGATCTTTCCGACACCGTGACAGTTTTTAAATTTAATGCTAATTGTCCACTCAGACTGTTACTTCGAGCACGACCTTCACTGCTCACGCTCACCGAGCTAATTTCCATTTTCAAATCTTTATTTTCCTCTTTCTCACCCGTCGAATAATTTAAAGCTAGATCCATCTCATCAGTAGGACATTCCTCACTCCCTACACCCATTTTACTCCCAAGTACATGGTCCCACTTCACCAGTCTCACTATGTCAACCTACACGCTGGTCAATAGAACCAGCAATGCCTTAGCATAAGAAAAGTATTGAGATCGGTTACAAACATTAACACTAGTCTTTACACTAATCCAATACTGATTATTAATTCGGGCTTAGAAAAGATTTGTGAGGAAGATAGAAGATTGGCTCACATCCCACTTCCCCTTACAGTGATTGTCGTCAATGATATAGTAATTATGTCAACACTTTCCTTTTCATTAGGCAAACACGCTCATTCACAAAATTAGTAAAATCGGACCCAAAGTGCAATTAACAGAGAGACTATTAGCAATTGATGCACAAAAGCCACGGAAGAGATTCACTATACCCCGTACAAAGCACACGCTTTCTTTCATACGACCATGAAAAATACTTTGCGTCACTGGAGCACACACAGACAACAAGTGATGAGCTCCCCACAATCTTAATAAGACAAGGCTGTTTCTTGTCGCTCAATGCGATATTGTTTATTGTATAATATTTACTTAATCTCTAAAATTAAATAGATACTTAAACCTCACACTTTTCGTAATTAATTAAAGATTGTGTAATCACTTGAAGGTCATAAAAACTCATCGGATGGGAGTATTTCTCAAAAAAATATTTCTTTCTTCTACCGCCTTTCGAATTTCGAATCTTAATATTAAAATCCGTATTAAAAATAAATATTTTTTCTCTCACTCTTCATCTAAATCACAAGTCTATCCATGCGGGTTTTTACACCTGAGCTTAATTGTTAATTACCTACTCATAACACCCACGCAGTATGAGTTTCGGTCAAGGGTTTCTCTCTCCTAATATTACCCTTAATTGGCAGGTAGTAAAAGAGACCGGGAACACAATGCACAACTCTCACCCGACTTTTTTTAGTGTAAAAACGTGTGATAAGTCGGTTCACTCTTTGTTCACTTAAGTATTTGCCTATAAATGGTTCAGTCAGTCACCAAGTCATGAGTGACAGATCGAGGAGGAAACTCTTTCCCGTCGAGGTTTTTCCCTTTTCCACTTTTCTCTCTCCTCTATAGCACACACACAACCCAACTATATTTGTTCTGAACACAAGGAACAGCAACGTGCTTCCAGCCGGATCGGTGAAACACAACTGAGAGCAAAACGAGCAAGTGAGCGCACGCATTAGCATTGAAATTGTTGAGGAGCTCACGTACCGTGATCACCATCAGTTGCTGTAACAAGTATAGAGTTGGGGTATGCTGAGTTTATCATGGTTGAGGCACTCACACAACCAAACTGCAAGCTTCACTATACTACTTGTGAAGAGTACGGTGAGGAATTCAATCCAAGCAGCTTCTCTAACCTATTCATCACAATTCACATCTAAAAAGGATTTTTTTGCCTTAATAGAGTTACAACGGATCTACCATATAATACAGCCGATAAAGCTTAATTATATGTGCATGTAAAATAATGGAGCTGAGATGTACATTCAGCTTTAACAATTCACTATAAACCTAGTGCCTCTTCAGTTTGTCTTTCTTGTTAAGATTATGGCGTAAGAGGGATGCTTTCTCCGAGGATGAAAAGTGAAATGAGTTGTCTAACTTGTCAAGACTTGACAGAGGGTTGTAGGTGGATGGTTTTTACTTTTTAAATATTCACTATTCAGGGAAACAGGACATTTTAAGTGAGGCAGAGAAAACTATTAAATATATTTTATGATTTAAGATGTCTCATCATGCTTGTTAAGTAATCAAAAATAAGTAATTTGCCAAAAAATCTTTTGTTAAAGACCGCGTTTAAATTTTAATTACATTTACATAACAACTAGTTGCATAATTTGTTTTCGTCAAAGATGACAAATATTTTAGATGGGAAATTAGTAATTGCCGATTTTCCTCTTTTATGGGAAAATCATGCTCTTTTCCGTCAAACCGAAAAGAATTTTATATAAAAGCATTAAAATTATTTTATTTTAATTGCTTCCCACAAATTGCTTACGAAAACAAAATAATTTGGCTAATATTTGCAAAGAATTATGTAAAATGTCGTCACAGGAACAGATCATAATACAAACTCCAACAGATTTTACACAAAATAAGGTTTTAACTCTAAAGAAATTGTAAATCGCGACTAAATTTCAACACTTTAATGCAATCTATGCTAGTAATAATTTTAATTTTAAAAATATCAAATTCCCTCCGATTTGAAACGTTATCAAACAGATTTGTACATTGTTGGTTCACACCACCCATATTACAAGTTTAGGTTCATGCAACACCTCCATTTAGCTTTGCATGTGTAACATCTTATCTCGTTAAATCCACTTAAAAACAAATAAATTATAACCAACTCCTACTACATCACATCCCACAACAGCTAATCAAAAAGAGTTATCCACGAGCGTAAAAGCGTGCATACCTTGGCAGTGATTATTAGAAAAAAATGTATTAATAGTAATATTAAAAGAGAGCTCTAGACATAATTTCTACAACTATTTTTCCTACCTACTTCTCATTGTCAGAGAAAAAAGTACGCTTGCAATAAAAAAATTGCAACATAAATACATGCAAGCTAAACAGTTTGGCTTGGGAATAGGCATATGGCAAAGTGACGGGATGATGACATCGCGCTAGCTCCTCACAATACATCTAACGACAGAATGTCTCAATTACATCAGGAATAGGAACATAGTCGTTCTCATGAAAAAAAACTACCTATTCATTATATCATCCTGTAATCTTGCAACAATGCAATCCTCCACTATCGCGCCTCCACATCGCTGATCATGAAATACTTTTTTGCTCTGTGTAACAACCACTGTACAATACTCTGTTGCAATTAGCAATATGTTTAATTTCAATAGTTCTTGGCCATAAGTAGAGATAGCACAGATAATGGCACGAACCAGCAATTTTTTACACAGTCAATGTTACGGCAATCGTTGGGCTGAAGTTGAAGTGGTTATCAAGATACCTCTAAAGTGGTTAAGGGTTTCCATCTTTAAAGTAAAAATTGGCAATAGCAGTGGCTATATAGTAAGGGACATGTTTAGATTGGTATAATCATCCCACGACGGACATTTGTCAATTTATATTGATTTAAACATTTTTTATCATTATGCAATAAAGTGGCGAAAAAAGCCTTGAAAAATATAATGGACTCGATTCAAAAATGCTAGATTACTGATAATTTTTTCGATGATGCAATTTAAATTTAAAATGCTAGTTAAACAGCTAAACCACTTTTGTCGTCTTTTATTGATGATCAACACGACTCAGTAATTTCAACGGTGATTCTCATCATAAGAGCAGATTTACGATGTTTCGGAAATATTTTAGCATTGTTTGGAAGAGTGTTGCAAATTTATTAAATTTTAAAAATATAAACAGGAAAATTCTCTCTGCCTAGATTTACAGGGCGTGGTAACTGATAGTTTAATTCCACGATTCCAGAAGCGCAGCCAAGCAAGCTGTTCAATCAATCATATTGTTATTAATATTTTCCCAAAAAGAGATTGTTTTCATTCCTGCTTTTAACAAGCAAGAAGAGGCCCAGGGCACTTTTATCCCTTCAAAAAAACACCCCTTAAGAATAATCAGCGTCGAGTATTGCGACACACGAGATGGTCAATGCCCCTCATCTCTATCATGATGCCTTTGCCTCATTCGTCACCATCATTAATATCCTATTCCATTGTAGGAGTTTACTTGCGGTCATTGTTATGGCAACTTTATCTTCCATTCACGTCCTGAGACTTGAAGGGCCCATCACATCCAGAAATTACTTATTGTAAAGTTGCATTGCAACAACGCCTTCTTCACTCCTACAGAGAGCGAAACCAACTCCAACTTATGAGGGATCAATTTTGCTAGAATATTATCAGTTTAGATGATATGCTCACAATCAAAAATAAAAATTGCATTTGCATACGCTCCCCATTCATTTTGATCTTATGATTTTTGCATTAACAATTTTTGCATATGTCCTAACGCACTCAGACTAAGGGATGCAGGATCAATGCAAAGGGCAACTTATTACTTGCTGCCAACAACAATCCCTTACAGACCATTTTGTTTTGTCCAAAGAAGCACAAAACTTGTTTTCATATTGCACAACACAACAATAACAGCAAAGTTGATCCTTAATGAAAGAGTTGGACAGTCTTTATATGTAGTTATATCATAGCTTATTATATAATTTTATTTCGTAGAGATTACCAAGTACGCCTGCACTTTTTTTTAGTACTTTTGGCTAGGGCCCTTCCAACATATGAAATATTACACTAAGTTTTGATGATCGTTTTACAATATCACAATGAACTTGTGAAGGGATGAAGCAATCTAAAAAAACTATTATGTTAATAGCCGATGAAAAATAATAAACAAAGTTAATCTGCAAGGGGCAAGTGCAACGCGAGGGAATGCAACCTTTCAGGATCAAGCCCTTTCCTAATGCCACGCTGATTATTTCAACAACTCATATATCAGCTTACTTTGTTTTAGGATTGCAGCATCCGATGGTAGTGCAATTACAAGTTGGTGGAAATAAAGCAGACTTTTTTTTACTGTGCGCTCTCTATCAAATTTATTGTCCGCATGAATCTTGTTGTGTGTGGACACGACAGTTTAGAGAAAAATATACCAATTTGACAGTAACTATAAGGCTAAAGTCCCTTAGCGTTTGGGAAGGAAAATGTAGAGTTCATTCTTTTATAACTCAGGTAGTTTTGTGAGTGGAATCCAAAGACTAGCTCTTGTACATACGCTTATGTCATAAAGCAAGTCTCCAATCTCTGTCTTGCACAAACGCATTTTTTCTCCCTTAAAGTTTTTCTACTGGTGGCAATGATAATGAGTAGGCCTTACTATAATAAAGCACAAAAGTCTTGGATGGTGACGACGAGGATTGCACAAGTCAAGAGCAATGA
>JAHZMU010000236.1:0-40028 GCA_027743725.1 Rambutsinella grinnellia | reverse complement strand
AGCAGGTTCAAGTCCATTTTTTGCATATTAAAAACTGCAAAACTTTCATTACTTCTCCTCTTGCGAGTCTCTCGACTCAATCCAATTTTACTTGTCACCACCAACAAGGTACATTTTCCTAGCGCTCTCTGCGCAATACTTTGTTGCTGTGATGTAGTCGCTTTTACAAGCGTTAAAAACGCTGACAATTCTTCTCCCCATACCAGACCATCACAACAATAACATCTCCCATTATAATCTCTGAGCAATCAGTATTAAATGGGTGGTGGGGCTGATAGCTTGTGTGTCTGTGCTCTGTCCCGATAATCTTCGTCCCACTTCTGTGACTTAAATGATAGACTTCATCTAACTCTTCTGTGAAAACCCTCTTCTTTCACTGTCTGCAAAAATTCTTCCGAAAAACTTTTTTCTTTCTTTCCAAAAAGGAAATCATTTCATTAAAAACGGTCTGGAAAAAGACGCTTTTTACAATTTTCTTCAAGATTTAACGAAGAAAATTAATTTATTTCAAGAAATATTTCATGTCCAATTTATTCCTTGAAATTTCTGTGATTTTGTGACTTTTTACTCCAAATTCCTGAAAACTTGGAATGCGTAAGTTAAATTAATTAACTTGGATCTCGAAAACTCTTGAAACTCTTGGAACAATCTAAAATTAATTATTTCTATCATTTTCAGAAATTCTGAACCAAACGGAGGTAAATCCAATCAAAATTTAATCATAATTTAAAAAATCAATTTAATTTTAACCACTTCGGTTCTTTGCCACCTTCCACCCCTCAATAATGGAGTGATTTATTAGGGAATGTAACTTTGCATTCTTCCTTTTTACTCCTTAACAGTAAACACGTCGGCTTCTCATAGGGCCGCAAGTATGAGAAAATGTAGGTCAAATGAAACTGAAAAGGTAGTTTTTCTTGTCAGCGTCACCATCGACGCAATGCCACATGTAGAGGAACACGCACGATCGTGTCAAGTATGAAGTGGTGCGAAAAAAAAATCTTGCAAGTCTACCAATTATTTCTCTCTCTCGAGGAAGACTAAATGAATTAGATATTTCAGAGTCATCTTATTCGAAATGCACTTTTTAAATAGTTCATTGATGATTATTTAGTGCGTGCTATATTCGAAGAAGAATGAGCTCTTCCAAAGTGCAAGTTTGCATGAAAATTAGTGCAGAGCATTTCTTACCCTGACTCACATTCAAGCTTTGTCAAAGCTCATGAGATTGCGAAAAATTTGCAGCAAGTTGCAAGACCATGAGAAAATGTTGAAGCACTGTTTATATCTGTGATTGATTGTTGCAATAGTTTTTTTGCAACAAAGTTTCAAAACATGAAGTCGTTCTTGAATGTCCTTTGAAATGGGCAAGACGTAAAGCAAAAAAAGTGCAATAAGAAGATTAGTTCCTTAGAAGATGCATTGCCAATAATGATATGAAAGAGTGACCTAATTACACGCTTTCTTAGTGGATTTCTAGGTTTTGAAAAGTAAGAGTTTTTTCTGTCAAGATAAGAGTAAGAAAGGGTGGAAAAATCCGGTTAAATCCAGTTTAAAAGAAATTAAAAATTTTGTGATTGATTTTGATGGTGATAATTTTTATTGATTAGCAATCGGGGAAATTAAATAAGTCAGATCTATCTCCAATCCTTATCTTGTTGAATAAGTCAAGATTTGAATTTTAGGAACTTGACCAAAACTATTAACGATTCGGGATGATGGTGGGTCACTCCAACCCCCACCGCATTCTCCACTCGCATCGGAGTTGTGAGTCGTCATCTTCGAGAGAAGAGCGTTGTTCTGGTAGCTCCACCTCCAATCCAATGCCTTCCCGAAACCCCTCAGATTATTCATTAGCGATGCCCTCTGACCTAAGCGATAGAGGAATCCACCATTCTACAACGAGCCTATTAGACTCTATCGAAAAGAGGACCCAACGCACTTACCGTTATGGCATAGGCCTTGTATGCATCGGGGCAACGTTAAACTGGCTTGGCTTTGCTCAGGTATACGTACGTAGCCCCTTTTAATTATTTTAATTTAAAAAAATAAATTGCTATCAATTATTTCATTTCTGCCCCAGGGAACTGCTTATCATATAGATCCTCTGAGATATTTGGGAGTAGCTTGCGTCCTAACAGGCTCCTTTTGCGTGTGCATTTCCATGTGCAGATGGCTTGGAAGACCGATCTCCGTTTCTGGTCATCATGTCGCCAGCCTTGAAGTACGAAATAAAAGCATTTTATCCAAAATAGTCAATTAAAATCACTTTTTTAATAGGAGGAACGTTCCGCAGACGTTCACGTGATAAACGTCCCCGTTCCAATGTACGTTCCCTCCCTCCAAGAAGAATATCGACCTACTAAACCCCCCGACTATGAGCAAATCGTGGCTGGGGAGCCTCCACCTTATGACGAAGCGATTAAGTTAAGCCCTGGCGCTTTCTTCGAAGACGCCTTCACCCCTTCTTGCCCGACTAGTCATCTCGAAGACCATCATGATTCCCACAAGACCCCACTTATTTCAAAAGATCCTCCTCCAGCCTACGAGCCCAAACCAAATTGCTCCAGCTCTACTACCCCGCTTATTCCAGACTTACCTCCTAACTTTAACGTTAGAATATTCCAAGATTCTCCAGTAAGAAGGAGAGAAGCTATTACTGATGATCATTTACAGAGTGAAGATATTATTGAGAGTTTAAGTGATAGTGCGAATATTTAAGACCATGACCTTCTGTGTCGAGAAGAGAGAACTTATTTATTGCTCGTGTCAGTCAACAGTCGAGAAAGTGATATGATACATGTGGAAAAATGATGGCATGATTTTCATGCTTGTGCATTTATCAAAGACTTTGAGAGTATTCATGTGTGTTTAACTTATAAATATTTAGATTTTGGATTAAGACTCGTGTGGAGTTTTGATAAAGTCATGTAACGAGATCGCTCTCAAGAGTGATATGATTTATGTTTGATATTGTACACAGGCGAGAATTTACATTAAACTAGTGTTTATTTTACAAATGCGCATCTCATCTCCCATGTCACCATTCTCATTTTTATTGCTAAAATTATAGCCAAAATAACCATGAACAATGACTCATTTCACGACAATTAAACAGCGCGCGATTTCATACAATCATTTAAATTTAAAGCGTGTATAATAATAGCTTTTCTTGAATAATTGTCCTAATTTCTCCTTCCAAGAAGGGAGTTTTCTGCGGAATTTCAGAATAAAAATCTCATAAAAAGACCAAGCTATCTGAGGAATTCAAGAAATCCAATAAACGAAGAGGTTGACAAAAACATGTCATGAAAAATATCCCAATCCTAAATAACAGCATTCCTTCCACACTCTCTAGACATAATCCATTTAACATTTGGCTTTCATATACAAATACTACTTTTGTAGGGACAGGGACACAAATGAAGACCGTAGTATTCTTCACAGGCAAGAATTGGCAGTATCGATGTAGGAGTAGCTCCCTAAAAACAAATACTTCATGTGCGTACTTTTTCTCTTTTGCAGATGATAAACTTTTTACCTATAAAATAGTTGAACTGAACCTTGCTATATGAAATAGTTTACGGAAATGCTTTGAAAAGGCAGGTCCTCAGTCCTGTGATATATGAAATGATTGAGAGCTCTGCATAAAGTGTGCGTGCAGGTGCACCTCAACTAGTTAGTTAAACATTAGATGATTTTTGCAGGCTGAATTATAAAAGGTTTCAGTCTCGTTGTGCAAAGTTGCGAATAAAATTGCTGGGTTCTGTGGCTTCTGACTCATAACCTAAGTATTTCAACCTCAGCGTTTGAAAACTCAACACGATCAACGATAAAGTAATTATAACAATTGTGATGCGGATGGTGTGGAGGATATGATTCAAGTCATAAAATAATATGAGTCGGGTTGACTTTTTTATGAGTAAGCTCATGAGTGAAGCGTTGTTCCCATCAAGCTCACGCAATTTGCTCATAAACTGTGAAAGTTTTTAGAGAGGTAAATTACCTGAAGGTAATTGGACTTTAGTTAATGAAGAGGCTCTTGGAATAGTTTTCAAAATGTGGAAATTGATAGTAGCATTGACATTGGTTTCAATAATTGGGGAGGGTGAGGGGAATATTGTCCATCAAGTTTCTGAAAATGTTGTAAAGGAGATGGACAAGGCTTGGGGGAAGCTAAGGGCCCTAGACAGACTTGGCAAGAGTCATGAAGAGCTTCTTACCGAAATCGGCAGCTATTTCGCCAATATTCCAGCAGAAGTATCGAAAATAGAGAAGGAGATGTTGGTCTATGAATATGATGAAGCTCTGAAGTCTTTGAGCAAAGTTAAAAAGTAAGTCATGTCAAGACCTTTGAACAAATTCAATTTACAAAATATTCTTTGCAATTCTTGCCTTTTTTCTTTCCAGTACGTCTGTTTCTTGGCGAGACAAATGGTCCGAAATTGCCGTCCTCAGCTCCCCCGTAAATATCATTTATGGCCACGTCAAAATCTTCCCCGACATGCCCACAGCATTCATCCCTGGCTCGGATGCTTTTGATTTTGACGCGAATACAATTACAGATTTGATCTTAAAGCCATTATACAACACGGGGTCATCAAAGGGAACTTTAACCCTGCAATACTTGATTGAAAACATTCATTCCACAACCGTCTCTCATCGGCGGAATAAAGATGCTTTTACTCTACTCAGTAATCATATCGAGGAAGCGTTACAAATGTCTTATTGGTGTCTCTGGAATGCGAAGACACCACAAAGAATTGGTAAAAGCCTAACAAATGCCATTTTAAAAATAATTAAAATAATTAAATATTATTTTATAAAGTTTATGGGCTATTCACATCCCTGAGCCTACTCGACATCAAGGAATACGTCGTGCTTAACTTTGCCTGGGCTCTAAAATATGCTCTTAACGGAAGTAAGTTATTTTAGAAAATAGAAGAAAAGATCTCTTCATGACTAATTTTTCTCCTTTCTCCAGCCAATTCCGAGCCATCCATCACAAATTCCCAGAAAGATATGCAAACCCGCTTGTTAGAGAAAGCAACTTCTGCAAAAAGGGCTCTTGAAAAGGCATCCTCCGGTTACTGGCGATGCGATCCAATCAAGTATGAAAAGGATAAAAACTACGCCGAATTCGAGGAATTGCTCCAGGGCTACATAGAAAACGAGAAAAATATGCATCACGCTGGTTCCTGCCGCCAGAGCTGTGGCGAATATAATGTTTTGAAAGCCTACTGCCCTTACCCCGACCCAGATAGTTGTCACCAACACCGTATCTGTACTGGGAACTTGGTTGATTGCAAATTTGTTGCTAGTGATTCAACAGTTTGTCCAGCAGACGCGCCTAGACGCTTCGACTACATTCAGTATAAGAAAGGCCCTACTTATGGGAACACTTCGGGTCGATGTAAAAAGGATACTGAGAAGCGAGACTCGTTCTGGCGGTTCTTATATCATTGCAGCAACTGCTTTTGCCTCTGCGACGACCCCGAAAGCCCCACAACAAAGAGGCACATAAGCTTACTCCCAAGCTTGAGTGATATCGCTTCGAATAAGATCGTCACAGGCGTAAAATTTGCAATGGTTGATGGCATCCTCCACCTCCAAATTGAAGAAGGAGAGCCAACAACAGAAGGCTTAGTCGTAGAAGAAAGCACTGTTTGGAAACCCCTTCCAAAAGTTAACAAGAAGGATGATTCCCAAGCATTTCAAATGGAATTTACGCACAGAGCTTTAGATTTAGATGACCTCTTAGCCCCTCAGCATCACGTCATAACAGGAGTGCGTTTCCGCAAATTGGGGACCCACGTAAATCTCGAAATCCAAGCAACCCAAATCAATCCAGAGACGGGGAAGCTTCTCCTCCAAACCAGTCACTGGATCAGTAATGACAACACTCCCGAAACGGAATCGGATGTGCCAAGAGAAGAGCTATTAATCGAAGACCCGGATGTTCCTACGCGTACTCACCATCCAAGTGTTCCGGATTCGGTTCACGACCAATTTGTAATGTTTGGCGCTAGTTCAGCTATAAAAGATGTGGCGCAGACGACAATTCCATACATTGATATTCAAGAGGTTAGGCCAAAACCTGCTGTATGGCTGAAAGGAGTTGGCATCTACCACAAAGGGCAGTGGGGCTACGGGGGATTTGTAGCTCCAAGAGTTTTCACTCATTCCGCTGCTGATTACATCCTAATTCATGAATAGTTTTAGTAATTAGTAATCAATCTTGCCATTAAATGCAACCAAGTCTTCCTAAAAAGTGAACTAAATTATTTCGTAAATTAAGAAGAATTTTGAAAAAGCAGAATCTGTTAAAATTTATGATTAGATTTGAATGTCAGCGATAAATGAAGACGTTAAAACTAGGCCAATGGCTTTTGTACTTAGTCAGAATTAAAGACTTTCACATGGAATTGACAATACAAATTAGTCAATCAAGCTATTATACGATAAGCTTATTTACAGGATAAGTTAATTATTTTGGTGTAAAATTTCGTGTACTTATTTTTGATAAGTTATATCTTCAATACTATCTTATTTAATCTCAGTTTTGTGAATGGATTTATGTCGCAATTTGTCGCAAGATCATGTTTGGTTGTGTTGAACGTTAATTATGACGAGTGATAATTGTTAATTTATAAGCAATGTAGAAAAATCGCAATCGTCCAGTAATCAGTAGTTCTGATTAGTGATTGTATGAAGGTTTGACAGAGAAAATAAAGAAACTCGTGAAAATTATTCGATTCCATATCGCATCAAGAAACATCTCATCTATTTCCAGCAGGAAACCAGCAGACTTTTCTGCTTGTTCACTTTTTAGACGCAGAAGATGAGTCACTTTGTGAGATGAGCTGGTAAAAAGCGGATATGGGTAAAGGCATGTAAACATCTAATCCCAAACCCCACATCATTTACAAACCAAAGCCAAAGCAAATTATTCTAGCACAATTTACTTATTAAAAAAGCTAAAAAGGATTATTAAAACTATCCCAATTTATTCTTTTCATTCAACCTGAAAATAATTCTAGCCCCTTTTGTTTCTCTCTCTGCAAGATTTTTTCTACCTTCTTCTCTATAATAAAAGGTGTGCAAATAATTTTTGCACCCATTCATAAATCATTGCATAGAGCAGAATAGGAAGATTCTCAGATTAAAATACACGAGTTGAATAGGATGCCCTCGCCTCACCCCTTTTTGATATAATTTTTCACTAATAATTATAAGCTAAGCCATTATAAGTTATAACTTAAGAGCAAGTCAAGTCTGACTTGTGGCGACGTGCACACAAATCAGTATTGCGTTATAAAAGCAGGAACGACATTGAGAGATCTGGAAAAAAATATGAGTTTAATGCAAAGTCTGATTTTAAACTAAGCAATGTCTTTGAAAATAATTAAAAATTATCAGATACATATCCCATATACCATTTCCGTTCTGATGACATCTCTGTCAGGTTGGTGACAGTAAAAATGGCTTCTTTTTACAAGCAACGTAGTAATCGTGTACCGTACCAACACATCTCACCACAAAATTAGATTTTAGGCATGAGATTAATCTGAGATTTGCAGTGTTGGTTGGTGCCGTGTGCAAAAGAGAGATGAACTGATGCTTAAAGCAAGTAGGCAGAGTCCAAGTTCTATATAGTTCATTTATGTGTTGAGTTTGCTGTTCATTTCAAGCGAAAATGAATAAAATGCTACGAGATTTTATGAGTCATGAGAGAAATGAGATGAGTGAGAAAGATTTTGCTTTGAAATTGTAAGATTTGGACTTTTTGACTTTATTAGCGCAAAAAAATTAGACTACTATTATTTTAGACGATTTCCTTAATAATATTAATATAATTGCTTTAAAAATTAATGAAATAGTAGAGTAGTAAAGTATATGCAAAAAATATTAGAGGAAGAGCTAATTTGTCGAAAAGCTTTGTAATATTTTGGTTATTTCCGGAGGAAGCTTTCCGGGGCAAGTTGGACCGATGACGTTTAGTCTGAATGGAGTTGATTATTATGGAAAATCCTTGTTTGGCTATACTAATGGTAGTGTCGAATTGGACTATGTTTGGGATACTGATCGAGTTATTCCGATTAACACCTTTTTCTTCTGGGTAGAGGAAACTGCGAAGTTTGGCGAACACTCTCTTAGCGCTAGCGCCTCCTTCTATTTGCTCGTGTCTGGCAAGATTCCAGTAAACCGAGAGATTGTCAATACTGACCTGATGGGAGAAGGTGAGCTCTTTGTACGACTCTGGCTTGAGTGTGACTGATTGGATCATTATCCCTCCTGGTTTGACCCCGTCTTCGAAACGGATGTGGATTGACTTGACTCTAAAATTTCCTACCCTCGAAAAGAATTTGAGTAAGAGGTCATTCAAGTTCCCCTTTGGAGGTGAAGGGTTAGCTGAAGCTGGTTTTAATAAGGAGTTTGAGATGAGGATGAGGACATCGTCGATTTCGATTGAGATGCAAGGCTTTGAAGTACATAGGTGGAGCCAAATATTGCTTATTTTTATAAGGCCGATTTTTCCGATGATTTTCAAAGCAACCCTCTTCTTCTCGAGGAAGTCAGGTTTGAAGATTAAGTCTTGGATGATAAGCTCGCCATGGAATAGGACAAAGAGGAGTTGAGACTCAGATAAGGTTTTGAAATGGGGAGAAACTATTTTGTTTAAAGAAGCAAGGATTAATTGCTTTACAGAAGTCATTTTAGCAAAATTAAAAAATAGCAATTTAGAATTAAAAAAGCTCAATACATAGCTAATGCTTCTCAAAAATTGTGACATGAATGGGGAGTTGTTTTACTAAGTAAGTAAAGTAAAAGGGTCAATAAATACAGACGGGTATCATTTGACAAATCATACCATTTCTTTCTTATCTTAAGCCAGGAAACCAGATTACTAATTTACTCCAGCCATTCCCATACCTTCCATTCCTTTTTACTAATCAATACCTTTCTTGATAGCTCAATCTCCAGTCTCTCCATCTAACCTTCATTTTTATACATGACCAACCACACAAGAAATATCTATAAAATTTCTCCTTTTTCCAAACCATTAGAATGCTTTTTTCCCTCGTTTCGCAATTATTAAAACATCTTTGGTCCAGCTTATTAGAACCATTTCATCTCTGGAACTTTCAGTTTCGTCAACTCAAAAATCCTGGCCCATCTCTAATTTTTTCCCAACTCTTCTCAATTCACGCAACATTGCATTATCAAATCAGCTCTCTAAAACAAGCCTAATCTTATTCCAGCATACCAAAACATCTCTTTAAAAAGTGCAATCCACCTTCTACCAAGGTAGCCCCCACACCAATCTATTAATTTATAATTATGATGCAGCATCAGAGTAAAAAAAGGAGTATATGGACTAGTATTGTTGTTCTCCTCACCCCAAAAGCGTTCCCCTAATAATTTTTTCCCACTAAAGGTGGACATTGGTGAGGATAAGTGAAGCACAAGCCATAAGAGAAAAACTTCAACATAACCAAAAGCATAGGAAGAGAAACGCCAAGGCCAACAGTCAAAAGAAAAAAAATCCTCCACAAGTTTTACGTGTGAACAATGAGGGAGCTCTCTGTATAAAAACGTTGTGTGTAGAGAAGAGTGTAGCTCTCTGCAAAGCTTTGCAAAGTCTGAAATGGGTTGTTGGGGGAAAGAGGAGATGGCTTAGGCTGAGTGCACACAAGAGATATAACTAGTGTTATGCTCTATCCCTACTTATAACACTCTTTTTATATACGTTTAGTATATGATGAGGGCTATGAGATGAAATGATAGTTAGTTTGGCAGAGGTGGTTTCCCCGTACAAAAGTAGCTCCTTTTTGTTTGATGTTTTAAGAGAGTGAAGCTCTGTGAAGCTCGAGAAGAGAGTTAAAAAGGGTTTAAACGTGACCTGAAAGGTCGAGAAAAGGTTAGTTTGGAGGGGAGGTAAAAAGAGTTTACGATTTTGTCGTTAGCTATTGAAAAGGAAGGGGAAATGATAAGGAATTAAAATGATAAGAGAAGTTAGAAATGTTCAAGTTGGAAAATGTAAAAATGACAGGTCAAAGGACAAAGTGAAAGAGGTTTTGTGACTTGTGAAGTGAAAGCGTTTTAAAAAAGAAAAAGAATGAATACTTTTGAACCCGGGGTTTTCTCCCCGTTATCGACTTTGATGCAAGGTGAGAGTTTAATTTTTAATTAAGTTATGTTTTAGGCTACGTGTTTGGTTGTTGGTTGGGGGAAATGGCGATTGTTTTGGAGTTTAATTGTGATTGTGAATTTTAATTTTAGAAACGGGGAATCAGCAACCGTCGATGGGAACACCTAGACCTGGAACTCCGAGAGGGAGTCATTTTAGGTGAGAATTAATTTAAATTGGGTTAATTTTGATTGCTTTAGTGGCAGTGCGTATTTTGCTGTTATTTGCATAAATTTCAAACATTTTTAAAACGCAATTAAAAATAGTTATGACCGTTAAAGAGTTAAAGTTGGGGAAAGAGTAAAAAAATTAGTGAAGAACTTGTGGAAATGGATTTGTAAAGAAGGAAAAGATAAAAGGGGAAACCTCTCGCACGTTCTCTGATAAGCTACGTGTTATCAGAGGATGTCTCAAGTGGTCAAAATACGTAGGCACTTGACTAAATTTCACTAAAAATTGTTCGGGCTGAAATTCAGCCGCTGAATTTTATGAAATGAAAACATTTGCATTGGTTGGATTTTATTTTTACATAAATGAGATGGTTTATAATTATGAATTTTCTCTCAGGCTCTCCCCCGACGGCACCCAAAATCCTGGAACGCCTGGCGCAGCTTCCCATGACCACCACAAATACCCAAACTCGCCTTGGAGTGGGAGTGAACCCGCCACCCCCGGTTCCGGGTATCGTAACGCCGTAGTCCCCAACTCCCCCTACTTATCTTCGTACCCCAACACTCCAGCAACCCCAGGTGGGGGTGGTTTCTACCAAAAGCCTGTGAACAACATGCCTGGCAATACAACTGCTGTTCCTCCCGGCTCTCCTTGGACGGATCGAAGTGTCTGTACCCCCGGGCCACTTACACCGATGACCCCCGCCACCCCAATGCACTCTAACATGAGTGATTACGGGAGTAACGCGAGTAACGGCAGTTTTGGCAATGGCTCTCCAACCTTTCCACTTGACAGTAGTTCAATGGGAGGAAAACCAATGCCACAATATTCAGGGTTGGCAGCTCTACTCCAAGATACTCCCTCGAATAACTCGAGTAACGACCCACTTTTGCCCTTGTCCGTTCTAAATCACAACCAACCACCTCAAAACAACCCTCCAGTGAATAACGGAAACGGGACAGCTTTACCTTCGACTTTGCCTCCCATTTCGGACATCGACATATCGCTGAATGTGGTCAACAATCCAAACTTGTAAGTAAATTATTTATTTATTTTTTTCGCAGTAGAAAAGTAAAAATAAATCATAATTTTCCTCTCGCTTCTTTTAAGAATCTCCGAATTTGAGGACTTTTTCGCGGCTTTTATGCATAATAAAAACAGCCAGAATCCTCAACCCTCCCAACCCCAACAGCACCAACAGCAGCCTCAACCCCACATGATAAACCACAACGTTGAAATGCACAACGGGGGTAATATGATGTACAACAACCATAACAATGTCCAAGGGGGAGGAAAAATGATGTACGAAGGTCCCCACATGAATGCTCCAATGCCCAACCCTCCAGTTGGTCCTATGCGAAACGCCAAGTTCCTCAACCACAACGGAGGTCCAGGCCATCCCTACATGATCAACCGACCTAGACCAGGTCATTTCAACAATCAGTATGGGAACTTAGCTCCACCTCAACCCCAAAGCGTTCCTCAACACCATCCAAATCCTCACTTAAATAATATGAACATGATGCAGAGAAGACCTCAGTTCCAAGGGCCAAACCCAAGTGCCTCTGTATACGCTCCACCTCCGTCCGGAAATAATGGTGGGTATATCCAAGTCCTCCCTCCTAATCATCATAATAATATGAGCGCACCCCCTACTTATCCACCTCAAAACCATTGGCAAGGTCAAAACCAGAACCAGAACCAAAACCAAAACCACCAACAGCCTCCCCAACCTTTAAACAATCACAACCCAAACATGATGAACATGCAAGCTCGAGGCATTCCACAACAGCCAAATAATTATTTCCAAAACCCCGTGAACTCTGTGAACTCTGGGATGGACCAGCTCAGTAATAATAGCTCTGTTCTCCCCCCAACAACATTTCCGTATGATCTGAACAGTAATGGAGGAGGTGTAAGTGTAGGAAGTGGAGGAAACTCTAATTCAATGGGGATGTCCCCCAATCCCAGTGCAATGTCGATGAATGTGCAATCGCCAATGTCTCATATGCCACCTACTCCAAATCCAGTAACACCTTTGCCCGATGAAGCTCTAAATATCGATTTGGATGGACCTTATGATGGCTCCACACTTCAGCAGACAACCTGGTCGAAAGCCTTAGATAAGGTTAGTAGAACTAATCCTGTGGCGGAAGTGGGAAAAGTGCTCTTCGATGATATTTTCACCGATGATGAAGTTATCCATTGTACTCTGAGTGGAAGGGGGAGTACGAAAAAGTTTAATCCGAATAAAGTACTCTACCTTAAAAGTAAGTGAAGCCAACCATTATTTTCCAAGCCATTAAAGCTACAAATTTTAACCAATCCATTCTCCTTTCTTAATTTTTAGAAGCCGTAGCCTGGCTCCTCACCAAACCCCAGTGCCCTTGGGAGTTCAACGTTACAACGTGTACCCAAACCCTCGGCCAAGACGATGAGTCCGGCGTCCGCGGACTAGAAAAGAAAGTCTTCACCGAATACCGGAGTAGGAGACGAGGTGACATTCTCAAAACGAGGCCTGCACCTCCCCCCACCCCAACATAATACCATTTTTTATCATTACCTTAAGTATCTCTTTAGTTTATATTTTAAAACCTTTTATTTCTTCACCATCTACTATGCATAAAATCATCTCCGAGATGATCTTCTCCTCGCCTCGAGAATGCATAATATTTCATCGCATTTAAATAAACTATAATTAGTCCCTTTTCTCGAGCTATATCAGTTTATTTTGCGTATTTAACTAATTTATATTTAAGTCTAGAGATCAGTTTTAAGCATAGAATATATAATCCAAATAGAGCTATAGTTAAAAATCCACTTTATAATCGCATAGACTAGTTAAAAAATCACATTGAAAATAAAATCATTATTTAAAGAAGTAAAAGCATAAAATCTTTTTTATTTTGTGAAAAAATCCATCATGGAGATCGTAAGAGAAGAACAGTTAGTTTTTTTGTCATCTCTCCTATATAAAAGTATTCACGAGGACAGATCATGAAAAGGATGAAATTGGTTGGATAATGCGCTGGCCCTCTTCATCATCCCAGCCCACCGTGTTAAATAGCCTGGTTTTTTCGTATGTAAAGTGAGTTATATAACTACATGTAAACAAGAAGGAGGAAGAGAGACCAACCACATACCTATACAATCTGGTTTGAGAGAGAGACATAACAAGAGAGTGAAGCCACAGACCAGAAGAGAGTGATATTCATGACCAGAGCAAGAGCTTGTGTAAAGCTATTTGTTTTGAGATGATTAAGAAAAGGCTGAAGCTTTCTTGAGAATCTCATATTGCCCCTACTTTTTTTGTATGCTTTTGTATAGGATTTCGGACTTTGACATAAGCTTTGCTTCGGCGTTCGGTAGGTAAAGGCATGAATTGTTATGATTGAAATGATACGGAGGAGGATGAGAGATGAGCTTATTCAGTCCAGGTATGAGGTAATCTACTTGAGAACCATGAGCACTGTCATTTTCTCTTCCTAACCCTTTCGTATAACAAAAGATTGAAAAGATGTTTGAAACCAACTTGATTACATTCATATTCAGCTGTTGGGGAAAGGTCTTGGAGTAATCTCCATCCAAAATTCCATCGCACGATCTGCTAAGATGGATTATTAAGGAGCTCCTCTTATTAATTTCATTTCCGTTGTCTTTGTTTAATTTTAACCCGGTTCAGTTATGACTTATGAGGCTGACATTGGATGAAACGTAAGCCGAACAGTAAATGACCTTTTATCAGTTACATAAGCTAATTAAATGTTAACGACTAATTTTCTACTCGTGTCTTTAGAGCTGAGTCGTAGAAGCTCTTGTTTAACTATCCTTTGTCTTGGAATGACGAGATTGGTAAACAAAAAGAAAATTTTCCATTTGAACATTTCTAATTTTTAATTTAATAGCAGGGTCCACCCTAAGTGAAAGCAAAATGCAGTATTTATTCTCACTCGTCCTCAAGTCGAAAGACTTGTCGAAAGCGGGTGACCTCTTCACCCTCTCCGACTCTTCAATAATGGACGATATCTCTGAGATTTTGGAGAGGATAAAGGAAATAGCTTCTGCTTCCGGTTACATTGATAACGAGAATGATCAGAGTGTTGTTGAGATTTGTATCGCTCGGTTAACAGCGACTTTGCGTGATTCAGATTGTATCGAGGAGCATATCGAAGCTCTTGTTGACCTTTTAAAGACAAGTTTAAACCATGACCTGAAGCCACTTGCGCAAGAAACAAATTTATTCTCTAAATCCAGAAAGAATAAACGAACACGTTATGGCCTTAGCTAACCTCCTTAGTCAATGCGATGACACAGAGAAATGCAGCCTATTATCTTTATTCAAGCTTGTCGCAGCGAGAAACGGGAGTAATCGGTCTCTAATCCTCCAGCCATCCCTTCCCCAACTACTTCACTGCTTGAACAATCCAAATACAGTCGGGCCTACACTCGAAGTCCTTTTGGAGATGTCAAATGACGCCAAGTTATTGGAGAACCACTTGGATAAAATTCACGAAGCTGTTTTAAGATCAATCGCAAGTGGATCAGGAGGGAGCAAAGGCTCATCGAGCTACCAAAATGCTGTCACAGCCGCCCAAATATTCCGCCACGTGATCCAATCTCTCTCTCCAAACAAGAAGGATAAATGCCGTCAGATTTTGCTCCAGCGAATGATAAAACTATTAGAAGTTTCTAGCAAAGACCAATCAGCCCAGCTCCAAATTCTTAGAGAGATCCTCTCCTTAGCTCACCAATCCCCTTGGTTGATTAATAGCGAGGTTATGTTCGCCATAAGTAAGAGTGTCAACCTCTCCTCAACCCACATAAGTGGGGTGGGCCACGCAGCTCTGAATAAACTCTGGGATTTATGTGATGGAAGTGGGACTCCGACAGGCTCAAGTTCAGCAGAGCTCCTCCAAGCAATCTCTCCACTTTCGAATACGCCTTCCAAGATGGCTACGACAACTCCGCCCTTAACAACTCCAAAAACATTAAACTATTCCATACTCGACTCTACCGACAAGCTCACTAATAATCCAATGAGCTTATCGAAATCGCGTCTAGCCAATTTAAACATGACATTGCCATCTGTAAAGCAACAACAAACTTTATCTGGCGGCGTTATCGGTGCCGGACTTTGTGTCCCGAGCTTCAGTACTTATATACCGCATACGCCAACGACACAGCCTCATACAAACGGTCTCCCCACAACAATCTCTATAAATTCCAGATCGCCTGCATCCAACACAATTGAGTATAGGAAGCGGGGCACAGGCGCAATCAATATTACAGTACCGCCCGTCACAGCTTATCAAAACAGGAGCGCATCAAGCATCTCCGGTCTCCGCGAAGATTTCGGGAATCATTTGAATTCATTAAGGACATCACAAAGCTCTATGGCTCCTAGTGCGACCGGATCAAATACAGTCGTCATCCCACCACCTCCTCACGAACTAGCTTGGACAACGAATGGAATCCGCTCCCCAACTAAAACCCAACATCATAATCTAATCGGGAATTCAGGAACATTTAGCTCATCAGCAGCTTCAATTCTTTCCGGTCACGGCTTATCATCGACAAACAACTTTGTCTCTAGACTAAGCACGAATCAATTAGGCGGGAGTGGCTTCAACAACAATAATATTTCATACAGTATTTATCTGAGCAATAATAATTATAATATTACGAGTAATTCCGGTTTCCTAACGGGGAAGACGAATCCGACTGGGATTGGGAGTGGAACAGGGGATGGGGTGGGAAGGTCAAGCCATTATACAAACTATAATAATTATCATCAGCCTCAACAAAGTCAGTATAACTCTGGAAAGGTGCAGAATGGCCAGAATCACAAACCTTTGAGCCCTACTAATGACCCTCATCATTTAGTAAATTCGGTGATGAGCCAGCCCGATCTAAGAATGAATAACGGAGCAGGGATAAGCCACATGAGCCTTCATCAAAACGCTGAAAGAGAAGAGCCCGGGATCTCCTCTAGTCCCACAGGTGGCGTGAACTGCGCCTCCCAACCGCACATATCAGTTTTCGAACCATTCCCGATGCGCGACGTTGTGCAGCATTTCTGTGAGAAGCATTTGGAGAAGATTAAAAGTTATATGGAGAAGATAACTTGCAGGATCCCACTCCCCGTTAAATGCACTATTGAAGAGAGAAAGTCGAGGAAAAATGCAAAGTTGCACTTCGCCTGTCAGTTCCAAACGGAGCATTGCATTTATAGCGGGACGAAACTATTCACGATGAAAACGAGGTATCCGCGCGTCTGGATTCATCTAATGTTCCTCGCCCTCCAAGCGAGGAGTCAAAACCAGGCTTTAAGCACAAGAGAAAGCTCCGTCTCGAGCTTGAAGAACTGCTGGGAAATATTAAAGTGTGAAAACAAAACGTTCTTGACAATCGTAACGAGTGCTTTCCCCTCAACGAGGGATCAAGACGGGCTTTTGCTGGAGCTAAGGAATGCGGGGTTCTTCGACTTGTTTGAATTCAACGCGCTGAAATCGCAATGGGGCTGCTTCTTTTGCAACCATCCTGGAAGAGCTTTGCAATTCTTGACGAGCGAAACGCCAATATTGGAAGGGTGCTTAAAGGAGAAGAAAGTCAAGTGGAAGTTTTTGTCGAGGTAAGCTCTTGGTTTAAAAAAGAATCGCTTTTTTCTAAGCTTTTATTTTTTAGGTGGAGAACGAGATACTTTACATTAAGCGGGGGTCAACTAATGGCCCGAGGGAATGACTCTACTTCCTCCCTAAACCTCCATCAAATAAAGAGTTTAAGAGTGACCCGGGGGCAAAGACAGATTCCAAAAGCGTTCGAGATCTTCACGCAAGACAAGAAGGTCGTTTTAAAACCCAAGGACGGGAAGAACGCGAATGAATGGGTAAATTAAAGATTTGTCTGTAAAGAAAAGAATGAACTAATTTCTTTCTCTCTTAAACAGGTTCAGTGCTTATCTGTCCTTGTCGCACGAAATGAGGCAGGCGCAGGCGGATCCTGTTACCCAAGTCAGATGCATTTAAGCAAGGCCATGAGTGTGAATGGGTTTCGGACCGAAGTTTGAATAATGAGATGGTTATGCCAAAAGACAATTTTTAAACAATTTCCAATCAAATATACAATCCATTTAGCAAGTCTGACTCTCTGCCTTATGATATTAAAATAGTTTGTGCAATTTTTAATTATTTTTATCTGTAAAATGGTTTGGTTCGGATTCTATTTTGTAATTTAATTTGTAATTTATTTCAAGAGTTTAATTTTGTACTCTTTTTCTACGGATTAAAAATGGTTTTACATGATTAGAAAAGTGGAACAAAAGTGCATATCTGACAAGAACGCGACACCTCTTTGTCATCACTAGTCCCCACTGTACTATCAGGTTTCGCACTTCTTTCTTTGAATTAACATAATTATTTTTAAGTCGATTTTTAAGCATTGACTGCGCTTTTGGAACTAATCCAAAAGCCTCCACACATAGCTTGTGTCTGACTCTCAACAAATAATTCAGACAATTGCGGTTTTTCTGCTTTGCAGTGGAGCACGAATCGAGTGTGGAAAGTGTCAATTTTCTCATTCCTAGTGGATATAATGCGTAGCGAAGGTTGAAAGTGGAGAGTGGCATGAGAATACAGACCGTAATTAATCACTCACTTGTACACCTCCTCAAACCCTTTTTATTTTCGACCACACAAAACAACAGAAAAAATCTTAGAAAAAAATATCTCACAACCAGTAGATTCCTCTGATCCAATTTAAACAAAAACTAGTTTCTTTTGTACCAATTCATTCCTCCGATTTTTACAATCGATTTTGTCGATTTCATAAATCTGATATGGAATAGTTTACAGAGCAATTGTCTCCGCATCTATTCCACTTTGCCAACTGAAGCAAAATTTATTTGAAAAGCAAAAGCAGAGTTTTTACGTTTCAAAACTATTTTAAAAGTCACTCACCCCCATGAACTCTTTTGTTGATAAGCAATGATAAGATATTGAATGAGGAAGGAAATTAGAATTCAAAACTGAACCCTAATAATTCTGTCATTAGCCATGTCTCTTAAATCCTCATGTCATGTAACTCGGTCAAAAGACCAGAGCTTAATTGTATGTAAAATTACGCATTAATTACAAATCTTCAGCCCTTTACGAACCCCCAGGGAGGTTTGATAAATGCTTTAAAATTTACTCTCTTCTCTCTTGAAATATTATTGAATTAATCTGAATGGATAGTCCTTGAGCTTCCCCATTGGTTTCGAAACTATTCCAACTGATAAAAGAAATGAGCTTCTTTTTTGGTCGGATGCCATGCGAATTCTCGTCTGCTCTTGGTTTGCCCCGTTTTGTAGAAGTCTACTAATCTAGCATGAATTGCTCTACACAACTTTTCCTCACTCCATGCTTGATTCATATCCCAGTCCCCTCTCTTCTGACACCCTGACACATGGCTTGGAAAAATGGGAGAAGTCAGCGGCTCCATCCCATTTGTCAAAACAAAGCTAAACTTTTCCAACTACATGGCTTGGCTCTTTGTTAAAACAACATGTAATAAACTAATTCCTCCAAGTCTTTAAAGAAAACTTGCTCTACACCCGCTCATTCTTTAATCCTATTAAATTAAAAGCGTATCAAATATTCAATTACGTTTTCAATTTAAAATCTCATCTTCCGTGTGTAAATCAGGAGGGGAAACATGGCTGAAAATTGAATGGAGTGATAATGCGACACATGGATGGGGACTTGCTACTTCCGGTCTACTTCCCAAATTTCTTTCTACTAACCACGAGGAATTTTTTACGTGTCTATTCAAGTCTTGAAGGTATTTTCGTTGAATATTTTATTTGACTGATTCCCATTCGGAGAAACTCTCCGCTTGAATAATTCCCTAAGAAAAAGGAACAGACTGAAATGATTTGATACGCAGAAAAGAATTTATGACTTGATCAATTCGCCAATAATTTGAACTTGAGAAACATTCCATTCTACTGACCTTTATAAAAAGCTCATCATGTTTTTCTCATTCCAATTCAGATATAATAAAATATAAATCAGAGAGAAATAAAACATGTTGCAATTTGTACAAAGATTAGAAAAAAAATCGGATGGGAACTGCCAATAAAAATGTTAAAAAAATCAACATTTTTCAACATGGGATGGTTTTTTCTCATAAATTTTTATACAATATGATTTATTACTAGCGAGTTGTCTAAACTCGCAATATTTTCTTTGGATTAATAAATGTTTTTGGGGAAAATGACAAATTGCTTCCCATCCACAGGCCAAAGTAGATGACAAAGTGCCCTTTACAATTAACCCTGCTATTCCTCATTGAATTGGCAAGTGTAGATGAGTAGGAGAGGAAGAGGAAGAAAGACGAAAAGAGTTGGATAAAAATATTTTTAATTGCATTTAATAAAAGGGATATGAGGTTGGATTTTTTTCGATTGGAATTCTCAACTTAACCGACGTCAGTTGTGAGCGGATGTCGCCTGCTAATGTCGTCAGAGGAAATTGTTTAGTGTTGGGCAGCAAGTGTGAAGGCGACAGACTATCGCTCCTGAACGGAATGCCATAAAAAGGGTGAGAAAGTGTAATAGTAAGAGTATCATGAAGAAGATAAGATGATATCAAAGAACGGGCAAAAAATTTAATGCGATTGGCTCTGCCTGTCATTCTGTGGAGGTGGGTATGGGAGAGAATACTCTTTGTTCAAGAGAGATCTATACTCTGCTTAGTTTTATGATTTTATTACACCAGAGGTGGAATTCTGGAGTCATTCTCGTCGTGAACTTGATCCAGATCGGAAGTCAGAGAGAGTCTGAGCTTCTGATCTTGAATTGAATTGATAAATTGGAAGGAATTAGTTAAAGCCAAAGTTAATTTCGCGCTCGGTTGCAAAAGTGAAATTGGTTGTGGTTATCTCTCGAAGGAAATTAATTGCTTAGTTTTTTAAAAAGTTGTTTTTTGCTCGTGCTTCTGAAATAAAATGGGAAAGAAGGAAAAGGAAGGAATTTTCATCCCCCCAGTGGCAAAGAAGTATAGAGTTGAAGTTCTAAATAGATCGCAGGATACGGCAAAGATCTTCATTGGCAATCAAGGGCACAGTATGGAAACGGTCGCTTATGCAAAAGCACAATGGCCGAAATATTGGGAGGTTGAGTTTACGGATGTAAGAAATAGTTGGGAAAAGAGAAAAGTTGGTTGGGTTTTTCTGCTTTTTCTACATTTTTCTCTTCGGTGTTACCCAACAGGTGCCAGACATCAAAATCTACACCCCAAACGGGAAGAGATCCTTTGGTCTCCGTGAATCCCAAGCGATGACAAACGCCTTCGTAATCGACGACGAAGGAATAAACTGCAAAAATCCGAACCCTCTTCAGCCTCGAAACACGGTAATTATTAATTGGGGTAAGGCAAGACTTTTCTTTAATTATTATTTTATTTAGACTGCAAACCCGGAAATCTACGGCACGAATTTGGAACAACACGTTGAAATCTTGAGGAACAGTTCGCGGAAAGAATGCAGCTACTTTATTGGCGATGATTGGCATAATATTGCTGGTAGTTTGGACAGTGGGAATACCCTTACTTGGAAGCTTGTTATTTCTCAGATTCCACATATTGCAAATCATCAATGGTACGAGCAAAAACGTTAGTATTTAATTACAAAAACTCAATTGCAAATATTTTCTCAGGTGCAAAATTGACGAGTTGGGTTCAAGGCGCAATAAGTTTTCTCTAATCGGCGCCCGCCACGATGAAGACGAGCAGGACGAACTCGAATTAAACTACCGCGATCACATCTTCGAGATAAACGACAATTGGGAACTAATTCGTGACGGCGGTCGGCAAAAACTCTGGAAGTGGGATTGGGAATAAAAAAGGTCAACAGTTTTAAACCACTTTTCTCAAGACTGTTCCAAAATGCAAAGGTGGAAAGCTCTCTAAAATAGTTCTGGACTAAAAAAGATAGACTTGCCACGAGCTCAAAGCTCCGAAATATTTTTAGAACTTAACAAATTAATTTGTTAATTAATTTTTGTCTACAGGTAACGCTACCACCTAACTCACATCTTAATGCATTTCTCTCTCGCTTTTCTAACTCTCCGTTTAGAATTGTACAATAATCGATTAGTTTTTATGTGTCTCGAGTCTTTTAAACGTGTTTATTTTTTCTCTCGTCCAAGAATGAAAGGTTTTATGAGTATTTCATTCATAACGAGCCCTAACTTTGATCTAATCTGACGTTTTTATCTCCTCCACATAATAATAATATTTAATGCCTTGTTTATATGAAATAAATTGGGAGCTCAAGGAAATTCGGATGAGTTGGGAGATGAGTCTCAAGGGCAATAATTTGTTCCGGGTGGAGTCATCTAAAAACGATAATGTTAAGTGAGCATCATCCCATGAGATGATGTGATGAAATCTACCTTTTGGCATAGAAAATTGTAAAAAAATTGAAATTATATGAATGGATATGATTGCTTTGTAGGGAGATTGCTTAATAAAATGTATTTTATGAGAAGAAATTGCCTTTTTTCAATTGCATAGAAAGTTTCAAAGTAATTTCTTGGCACTTCACCTCTCAAAGGAATTCCAACGAGACCGCACACGAAAAATTGTCATTTTCTCTTCGAAGAAAACAGAACAGCGCTCGTGTGGCTCACATTAAGACTTCAATTCTCACTCAATCTGATCATCTTTGGTAGACACGAGCCCGTATTGATGAGACTAAGAAATAGCAGAGAGCTTCTGTGCTTTTGTGCACACTCTTATTTCTTTCTAGGCTAAAAATAAATGACAATTCATAGCTCTTATAAAGCTTATCGGTTTATAATCGGCGGTGCGTGATATTGGCAGAAAATTTACTCTCTCAAGTTGGATGAAAGATTTAAAACTTTTGGAAAGGTTTAAGGGAAGCCACTACTAGAAAGGTTCATAGAACTACTAAAGTTGTAATCATAACTCAAAAGGATTAAGAAAGCAATTGCTTTTGTAATTAAAAAAAGCAGAAAGGAAAATAGTGTCAATTTTTATTAAGACAATTTGGTCAAGATGGGTTTTACGTTCTTTTTATAAAGGAGATTTATATCGAAAACCATTAGGTTTCTACTGCCAATAACAATTAGGAATGGATGCAAATGCATTTTTTATTGGGACAAGTGAGAACAAAGACGTTCTTTCATCCTCAACAATTTTCACATTGCTACTATTTCAGAGTTTTCTCTGCCACGGCCGCAAATCTCTAGAGCTCGCAGCTTTAACGATGGACATATATGGTTTATTTTTAAGAGAACGAAAGAGGAATTGGTTGGATGTCAGGAGCATTATGAGACTTTTATTAACAATAATTTTTAAAAGATTTCTTTTCAATGAGACATTATAAACTGCTTTGTCATTGGGACTGCGGAAATCGTTTAAGATTCAGCTTATCCCTGACGGACCTATGGACATAAAGCTTATCACTATTGACAGACCCCAAATCAGCTACAAAATGGTACTTATTGAATAAAAGTAATTCGTCCAATTGTCTCTTCTGATCGTCATCATACATTTGCAATTCGATTACTAAAACTTTGAATCTAACGCGCTCAAATGGGAATTCCATCAAAACTGCTAATTCCGCTCCTTCTATATCAAAGCTAAAGTAGTCAACTTCAGTCAAGCCAATAGCCGCAAGTAAAGTGAATAATGGGATAGTCTCGACTTCGAGTTGAAACCATTTGGTAGGTTCTTTCTCCCCAATAGCACTGCTCAGATCCCATTGCTGTCCCAAAGTTGCACTCCAACTCCAATTATATGGGATGGAGAAGTTCATCTAGTCAAAAATATTTTAATTTAAAGTTTTAAAGACTAAAATAAGCCATACAATTCCCGGATGTATTCCAGGCGCAAGGCAGACAGTTGCAATCCACGCTTTTCTATGATGACTTTTCAGCTTCGCGTACAGATTTGGATTGCACTCGACAAGAAGACCTGTCCATCCCAAATGCTTTTCCAGATACATGGAATGGGAAACGGCTACGCCTTCATTAGCTCCGGCTTCGATGAAGATTCCACCCGTCTTTAATAAAAAATAATTCGTAAAACATTTCTCTCACGACATGAGATATTTACTAACTTTATTCTCAAAAATCTCCGCAATCAACGAACTAAACTCGTCCGATTCTACCTTCCCTGGTACATCCTGATACTCCAGTTTGGATGGCGGAGTTAAATATTTAATTCTCGCGTATTTAATTAAACGAGGATCTGCTTGGTCCATAAATTTCAAATTCTCTTCCAAACTCGCATCTAAATCCAACTCCTTCAGATTTATTTTAGAAGCCAAGGGCAAGTTGACCTCAAGTCCATTTAAAGGCTTATAATAAATTATGTAACACGCAAAAAATATTATGAATGTAAAAATCAGAAATTTTTTATATCGAAAAGAACGAAATAAAGATACGCTCTTCATGATGACTAAGTTATATGCTAAATTATGTCTCCTTCCAAAAAGATGTTCAGATATCAATCAAAATGTTCATCAAAACGATCAATAAAATCAATTTTAATGTTCAATAAAACCCACTTTAATTTCTAGAAAAAAATAAATTTATTCCATCCTCTTCCCCTTCCTCTCACGTCATCTTTTAACCTTACATAATCCATATTTTATTATGATTATTATAAATAATTTCTCCGCTTCTTCTTCCCATACTCCCACGTATTAATATTTTCATTTCCGCTTCAAACCCAATTCCAAAACAGAGTAGCAGGGTTCTATAAATCACAAGACCTTGACTCTCTCTCGCTTGACATGATTTATCACTTTTCTCTCGAGCTATTCATAGCTGAAGAAATCATCAAAACACATTATAATTTTCAAGTGCAAGGAGAAGAAGAGATTTTCTGCTTATTCCACCTTAAATACTTACGTCATATCACATTATGCCCGCTTCCCACTTCACCTGTTAGACAAAAGAGAGAATTTCATGGATCGGTTTATCTGCGTTGAGTAGGTTAGGAAAAGAATGAATTATTTTCTCATGCTTCCTCCAAACAGATTGCACTTGTTCTTCGGATTCATCTTCCTTCCTTCCTCGCATCCCCACACCTGTGCAAAATCCTTGGAATTCTTTAGAGCTCCTATTACTCTATACTTGCTCGGTGTGTGCGTATGCGATTCCAACTTATGATACAAACTAGCATTCGTATGAGCGTCACACCACTCCTGCCAAACGTTCCATTACAATTCAATATTAATAACCCAATTATAATTTTAGAAAAATTATCTCACATTTGCAAAACTAATGAAGAACATTTGGTTACTCGAGAAGCGCTCTAGGCCTGGCAAGCTCTGCTCTTCTTTCCCACTTCTTCCATATTGTTGGTGGTAAGCGTGAAAGGCAGAAGCTAATCCGAAATGATCCGCAACGTTTTCATCTCTAGTCCGATAACCATCCACTTGTGAATCTTGTAGCTCCACAACATCCATTTCTGAATATGACTTTGCCAAACATTCCAAAAGGGTTTCGATTTCATCAAAATAATTTCCTCCTACGTTTTGTTCCCTTTTGATATAGGCTATTTGGCCCTCGATGCTAAAAGAATGGGCTAATTCGTGCCCGATTGTGAACCCCATCCCTCCATAATTCAAATAAAAAGGTGCCTTCTTACCCGGATAATAAAAAGGAGGTTGGAGTAAACCAATTGGCAAATCTAAAAAGAAGATTAGCTCAAAATCAACATCAAACAATTCAATAAATTCCCCACTTACTTATCGAATCACTAAAAGGATCATAGTAAGCGTAAGCCTGTCCAATCAAAGCCCAAAAGCGCTTTTCCATAAAACATTCCCTCTCAAAAGGTTGTCTCAAAGCCCCCATTTTCTTCAAGAAAAGCCACCTCTCCAACTCCAAATGTTTTTCGATATAATTCATATTTCTTAAAACCTCCTCATCCAAATCTTGATAGAATTTATGCGTTTTATTACTAAACGCTCTTGGATATCCGACACACACTTTGATAGTGGTTAGTTCTTCCCGGATAGCTGATTTGAGTAAGGTCGGAAGGAACTTAGCACTTTGGCCTACGAGAAAGCCATCCATCCTAGCTCTGACTGAGTTAGCCAGCGTCTCCACCTCTTGTTTCAGATTCGATTCAAAAGAGTCGTGAACCTCCTTAACCAACTCTGATCCAATAGCTAAGGCAAATTTTGATTTTGTTATCGATGCACAAGTAGAATTTCTATCCTTCCACTCCTTCCCATACACCTCTTGGTAGAATATTCCATAAATTTTACGCAGTTCTTTCGTACTTCCGGTTGTAAGCATTTCCACTAGACGCCAAAGTAAATAGCTTGCTACTGTTTCAGTTGGTGTTTGGTCAATAAGGCCTGGAATGGCTTGGATGTAGGGAAGGTCAAAGACTATAATTGGTTCCAGGGACGATATATCAACACCGCTTCCATTAAAGACTAAGTCGAGGAACAGCCCCCAATCGAGCCTGTTTCTTGGATTGAGCCATTCCACTTCAGTCTCTACTTGCAAATGAGCTGTTCCATTAAAGGTTTTCACGCTACTAATAGTCGTCTCATTCGGCGAGATTAGTTTGGCAATATTGACTTCAAAACCGATTACTTTCTCGGCCATTTCATCCAACCTTTCTTCGTTTATAACCAAGTCGGGGAATAAATTCATCTTCCAAAAGAGAAGCTGTTGAGCTGTATCAATCATGAATTGCTTATATGCCTTCAAAACTCTCTCGTTCCTTATTGGCTTGACTAGATACTCGCGAGGTAGGAACAACTCAGGTTTTATAACATAAATAGCGTTTGATTCATTCGCAAAGTTTCTCCTGATATCTATTGAGAGAATGGATGGGATGGAAAGGCGATGGAGGGTTGCGACTAAATGGATCCAGCTAAAATTCTGGCCTTCCCACTCATCGTGGGCGTGCCCGAAGAGTAGAGGCCAGCCGCCTAAAGACTCTAGTATTTTGTAGATTGGTCCAAGCCCTTCACTTTCCAAGTGGTCGATGTCTATACATTCGTGGTAGAAGGAGCGGGCTAAGCGAAGCCCTTTGTTCCCCGGCCTATGATGCTGCTGGACAATCTTTTGAGTAGCGAGGATAACCCTGTTTCTAATCTTGACGTAGTGGTCACTAACACTTGTGGGGTCTCCAGGAGGATTTTTGCGCAGCCAACCGCCACAAGTGAAAGTATAAAAGTCGTCACATGGGTCCATCTCCCACTCCATTGATTCGAGGATGTTAAGAGCTGAAAAGAAAAAATGTAATTAACTATTTATAATTTATAATTATAAAGCCATTTATAATTCAATCCATACCTGTTTCGATGCAAAGAGCAGAGTAACAAGTAGACGGATTAATTCTCTCCAGATTCCGCAATTGCTCCCGGGCATTTCCATCGTTGGAATTACTCAGTTCCCACAAATTCCTAACTTTCTCCAATAAACTCAACTGAAGATTAGCCGTTCTCTTTTGATTATGACTCTGGTCATAAATGGAGAGGTACCGGCGCAACAAAGATATTAGGATTGCCACCACCACAAATATCACAAATGAGCTTAGGCATAAAACTAATCTTTTCTTAACTAATGGTTTTGTAGTGACCACCTCAACCTCAACCTTGGATGGAGCCGGCTCCACACTAATATTTACTTCCTCGTCTGGAACTTCTATTGATGCTGAGATTATTTCCTCTGCATTCTCGTTTTCAACCATTCTGATATTAAATTCATATGTAAAATCAAAGTCAAAGCTTTGGCTTGATCATTTCTTTTATTTTCCTCGTGATCAACTGTTGATACATGACATCATCATCTAGTCTAATCCAATCAAGAGAAAGCATGGTGAAAGTGTGGAGAAAGTACTTCCACTTCTCTATCCTTTCTATTCTTTTAGAGAGAATGCGTAGGAGTGAAAAGTGAAAGTTGAAAGCTGATAATAGAGAACGGCCGATAGTGATAATATTTCATGCAGTGTGAATAGATGAAAGTGGAGGTTGTTGAGTTATAGTATTGTTCTTATTTTTACGTGAATAAAATGATAAAGATGTCGCAAGTTGGTAAAATGGAAGCACCTGAATTGACTTAAACTAATGATTGATTATTTGGTTGAAGGAAAGCACTTTTTAATTAGAAGGAAATCATCTAATTCTTGGAACTTTCACCCACTTTCTCCCAAAGAAAAACAATTTATTTGAGTTGAAAAGGTCAGGAATTATTTTCTCTTCAAAAGAGATTGCATTTATGCCTCGGATTCATCTTCGATCCTGGCGAGCATCCCCAGACCTGAGCAAAATCCTTTGAATTCTTTAAAGCTCCGAGGACCCTATACTTGCTCGGTGTATGCGTGCTCGACTCCACCTCATCATACAAACTCTCTTTGGACTGCGAGTCACACCACATCTATCATAAAAGTACAATTTCATTAGCATTTAATACCCCAATTATAATTTATTTACCCTCACATTTGCAAAACTAATGAAGAACATTTGGCTACTTGAGAACAATTCCAATCCCGGCAAGCTCTGCTCTTCTTCTTCATTCTTCGTATGGGTTTTGTAAGCGAAAAAGGCCGAAGCTAGTCCAAAATGATCCGCAAAGTTTTCACTCCTCGTCCGATACCCATCCACTTTCGAACCTTCTAGTTCAGCAATATCAGTTTCCGAATAAGAGCTTATCAAACATTCCAAAAGGGTTTCTAGTTCATGAACAAGTTTTGCTCTTATCCACCCCTCGATGTTCAAAGAGTGAGTTAACTCATGCCCGATTATAGTCCCAATCCCTCCATAATTCAGGTACCAAGGGACAGTCGGTCTCTGATAGTAAAAAGGGGATTGGAGTAGGCCGATTGGTAAATCTAAAAAATAATTGGATTAAAATGAGACAATAAAATACCATTTTAATTTATTTCTGACCTACTTATCGAGTTCCTAGCCGTATCATAATAAGCGTAAGCCTCTCCAATGAAAGACCAATAATTTCCTCCCCAACATTCGATATCAAACGGCTGCCTCAGCACCGCCAAACTCTTCAAAAACAGCCACGTCCCCAACTCCATATATTTCTGGATATAAGTCATATTCCCCAACCTCTTCTCATCCAAATCTTGATAGAAACTTAACACATGCGTATTATTACTAAACGCTCTTGGATATCCCACACACAACTTGATACTATTTAACTTCCTCCTGATTGCTAATTTGAGCAAGTGCGGAATAAATTCTTCGCTTTGAGCCACGAGCAATCCTTCCATCCTTACTTTGACTGAGGCAGCTAAAGTCTCCACCTCTCGTTTCAAACTGGATTCGAAAGAATCCCTGACAAACTCTGCTCCAACAGCAATAGCAAACTTATTATTTATGACCATTGCGCAAGTTGAATTCCTGTCCAAGAGCCTCTGCTCGCCATACAGCTCTTGGTAGAATACTCCATGAATTTTACGAAGCTCTTTCGTACTTCCTGTTGTAAACTTGACCATTAGACGCCAAATTAGATAGTTTGCTACTGTTTCAGTTGGTGTCCTGTCGATAAGACCGGCAACGCCTTGGATATATGGAAGGTCATGGACTAAAATCTTTTCTAGAGGCGAGATATGGACTGTGCTTCCATTAAAGACTAGGTCGAGGAAGAGCTGCCAATCAAGCCTATTCCTTGGATGAGCATTGGGCCAATTCACTTCAGTCTCGTTTTGTAGATGAGCTATTTTGTTAAAAGTTTTGACGCTATTAATAGTCGTCTCGTCGGGAGTAACTAGTTTGGCTAAGCTGACTTCAAAAGCGATTATATTCTCTGCCATGTCATCCAACCTGAGTTTATTTATAACCAAGTTGGGTGTTACTTTCATCTTCCAGAAGAGTAGTTGATGAGCTGTATCAATAATGAATTGTTTGTAGGCTGTTAAAAGTCTCATATTTCTTTTAGGCGAGACTAGATACTCTCGACTTAGGAAGAATAAAGGTTCTATTACGTAAATAGCGTTTGTCTGTGGCTTGGCAGTGTCTTGCTTGATATCTATTGAGAGAATGGATGGGATGGAAAGACGCTGGAGAGTTGCGACGACGTGAATCCAACGGAAATTCCAGCGGCCTTCCCACCCATCGTTGGCATGCCCGTAGAGGAGTGGCCAGCCGCCTAATGACTTTAATATTTTGTAGATTGGTTCGAGCCCTTCACTTTCCAAATGGTCTATGTCAATACACTCGTGGTAGAAGGAGCGGGCGAGGCGCAGCCCTTTGTTGGCTTCGCTCAATTCAAATTCATCATTCTCCTTTTGGACTATCCTTTGAGTGGCTTGGATAACCCTGTCGTTAATTTTAGCGAAATGGTCTGTAACACTTGATGGGTTTTCGGGTGGGTTTTTGAGCAGCCAACCGCCGCATGTGAAAGCGTAAAAGTCGTCACACGGGTCCTTCCTCCATTCCATTGACTCTAAAAGGTTGAGCGCTACAAAGAAACCATTCAATTAACTCCTCTTCCAAGCTATTTATGACTATTCTTACCTGTATGGACACAAAGAGCAGAATAACAAGTGGACTTATCCGTCCTCGACAAATTCCTTAAATGCTCCCTGGCATTAACATCATGAACACTTGAATTACTTAATTCCCACAAGTTCCTAACTTTCTCCACTAAAGTCAATTGAAGGCTGGACATCCTCTTCTGATTATATTTTAGGTTATGTTGCCCCTCATCATAAATGGAGAAGTACCAATGGCACACCAAACTAATTAGGATTGCTACAAGCACCAATATCACAAATAAGCCTAGAATCAAAACTAATCTTTTGTTAACCAATGGCTTTGGAGTGACCACCACAACCCTTGCTGGAGCCGGCTCCATGTGAATATTCACTCCCCCTAGGGGACTATGAAATGACGCTGTGATCACGTCCTCTTGAATCATTCTGATATTAATTGATATGTAAAATTATCCTTTTGATTTGATCATTTTTGATCAACTGGTGATATGAGATTATCCTTTTATCTCAAAGAGAAAAGGATGGTGAAAGGAGGAGAAAGTACTCTCATTTTTGCTATCCTTCCTATTCTTTTAGAGAGAATGCGTAGGAGTGAAAAGTGAAAGTTGATGATAGAGAACCGGCTATTGATGATAGCTCTTATGTGGTGGATCTAATTTTATGCTGTATTGATCGGGGAAAGTGAAGGCTGTTGAGTTATATTGTTCTTGGCTATGCGTGTACGAAAAAGATTGCACAAAACTTGAGAAGGATGGAACGTTTGGGCTAAGAGTGGATGCGGATAGTTCTTAAGCCATCTTTATAGGTCATGCATCAACCATATAAAGTGCAACTACGACTGTCTCCAGTCGGGTCAAAGGTCCTAAAGATTACAATGACTGTCTGAAAGATCAGTTTTTGCACACAATTTATCACGATCGCAATAAATTGAATCGAAAAGGCACAAACTGAATTTTATTGAATGATTCATGAATAAAAATATAAAGTCAATTTGTCATAAAATGATTATCTTATCCAATTGAATTTATTACATTTCGTTATATTGAAACGCTCATGATTTCTCTCCATCCCCTCAACCTTACATCTTGGGTATTTCATTCATGACGAACAAATCGCGACCATCACAACAAATTCAAATAGCTTGACTTATTCTGTGCATTTTATGAGAGCGAAATTATCCGTTGATTTATGCAATTTGAAACTAGTTTTTAATACGAGCATAAGTAGTTTGAATTTTTGCTCAATTTTTCCAAAATGGCTTCAGTACAAAACGGTAACAAAGGCTTCGATGCGTTTGAGCTACTTCACCAGCTTGTAAATTCCTCTTTTTATATCCCATTTCGTGTAATTCGTAGATATGCAACGTTTATTATATTGATAGGCTTGGCTCGAAGTCTTCAAGAGAGTTGATGACCCACAAGACCTTCTCAGTCTTTCCAAAACTTGCATCAGCTTCCAAAATCTTCTCGAACCAGACAAATGGAGATGGGGCTTGAGCCTAATTTTGCCCCATGTCGCCCCATACCTCTCCAGAAAACAAGACCAAATTCTACCAAACTTGTCACAAAGCATGACCGATCAGGACTGGACGGGCTTACTCAATTTAAGACTGATTAGCAAGCGTTGGTGTAAAGCAATTGATGACTTCCTCAGCTCCCCTTTTCTCCAGATGCCTGAGCGAAAACGGCTTATTCACAACTTCCCAACAATCCAGTCTATTCAAGTATTCCGAGAGAGATTTGCAAACTGGAGAAATAACCCGTTTCCCGGTAGAGCTGTTGACTTCTCATCCCAACTTTGGATCTTACAAGAAGCCGAAGCCGATCATGATCCAAACTTCCCTAATGAAAATCAACAACAGCAATTATTCTTACGGAGGGAATACATCAGAAGGAATTCAGAATTGGTTGAAGACTTCGGAGAACACATTCAATCCTTAATTCTCCGCTCCGACTCCCTCTTCGGAACGTTAAGGGACCGCTATGACATCATCCGCGATTTATTCATTAACCTCCCAAACCTCCGCAGCTTATCCTTACCATCTCGCTATTTCGCTCAAGAATTCTCCGACCTTGAATATGACCAAGTTGCCAATTACTTCAAGGAGAATCCTCTGCCTGCCCTTCCCCATTTGGAAGAGATCAACTTGACGGAACCTCGGTGGCTTAAACTTCATTATTTGCTCATCAAAACTTACGCTGCCCAACTGAAGCGGGTTGATAGCCTTCGACCAAGCTGTGAGACATCAAGAGCCTTAATTGCTGACATGACTCGACTTGAACATTTCGCTTTGGATTTAGAACTACATTACCTTTGCAATATATTCGAAAATTTGTTTCAAAATTCGCCCTTGCAGACTTTACATGTCACCCTCACAAACTTCGGATTTATGACAAGTTCCAAAACATTTTACATCGACAAATTCCTCCAAAGCGTTCGTCACTTGCCACTAAAGACCCTTAGTATTAAAGTCTCATTTGGCGTCCCCACCATAACAAAGGAATCAGGCCTACCATTGGATCAATTCAGGAATGACACCATCACCTTCTTCTCTTTCACCTGCAAGCAAATGATTATGACCACTTCATTCAACTTCCTCGAGGCTCTGAGCAAAGCTGAAGTAATCAAACTATCCCATGAAACTACATTTGATCCAGGCGAAGCGCCAGAGAATAATATCCCAGAGGAAGAGCATCCGTCTGAAGTCCCAGAAAGGATTCGAATCCATCCCTACTTTTATCGGGAAGGGTTTGAAGGTGATCCTTACACGAAGATGTATCAATCTAATATTTGGGAGTTGGTGCCTTCCCTCAACACCCTGTCTGTTCATACTAGCCTAACTCATCCCGAGAATCCGAACGCGAATCAATTATTCCAAGCTTCCTACTCAAGAAGAGTTTATGACAGGATGAAATTGATGAACTTGATTGAAATTGAAACTCCTCCTCAGCCCCTTCCCCAACCTACCTTTTTCTCTGCGCTTAAAAGATTTCTTCAATAAATTGGAACGATTTATATGAACGGTTGAAAAATTGAAAAGCTTTCCTAAATAATGCCATTATTCTAAAATTATTCTAAAATAAAAACAAAAACGGTTCTAGCAATAAGAAATAGGTCAATTCTGTCAGAAAAAATTTGTCCATGCGTGTTTTACATGAAATGATTTTTAATTTATTAACTTTTTTTAAAAAAAATCGAGCTAAATTACATTTTAAAATTCATATTCAAATCCACTTCTTCTCAAATCGTTTAAGATTCAGCTTATCCTTTACAGACCCATGAACATAAATTTTGTCATACTCAAAATCACTAACAAAATGGTAGTTGTTGGTTTGCATCAACTCATTAAGTTCTTTCTTCTGTTCATCTTTATAAAAGTAGATTTCGATTATCAACAGCTTGAAGGTAACGCGATCAAATGGGAAGCCTCTCAGAACTGCTAATTCGCTGCCTTCGATGTCGAAGCTAAAGTAGTCAATTTCATTGAAGCCAATACCCGCCAGCAAAGGGAATAGGGGCATAGTCTCCACTTCAAGTTGAAACCAACGGTCGAGCTTGCCACTATTATGCTTCCATGGCTTTCCAAATGTTCCGCTTGGGGTCCACTCGTATGGGATGGAAAAGTTGAGCTGGAGTTAAAAGAAATGTCAGAGGTCTTCAGAAAAGTTTGCAAAATAAAATATGTGCTTACAATTCCCGGCTTTATTCCAGGCGCGAGGCAGACACTCGCAATCCACGCTTTCCGGTGACGACTTTTCAGCTTCGGGATCAGATTTGGATTGCACTCGATAAGAAGACCTGTCCAGTTCAAGTGCTTTTCGAGGTAGAGTGAATGGGATGCATGGACACCGTCGTTAGCTCCGGCTTCGATGAAGATTCCATTTCTCTGCAGTTAAAAATATACATAGTTAAATATCTGACAGGATATGGATTAGATATGAACTCACTTTATTCTCAAAAATCTCAGCAACCAACGAACTAAACGCGTCTGGGGTTACTCTCCCGACATCCTGGTAGGGAAGCCTGGATGGCGGAGTTAAATATTTTATTCGCGAGTATTTTATCAGGCGAGAATCCGTTTGGTCCAGAGACATCAGGCTTTCCTCCAAATCCGAGTTTAGATCCAAGTCATCTATCTTTAGCTCTGGAAGAGGCTGAGGAACTGGAACTGGAAGCGGTTGTAATTGATTTTGAGGCTGATCAATGGGCAAGTTTAGAATAGGTCTGTTGGACGGAGTGGGCATGAAGTAGATGGTGTGGCCGAGAAAAACTAGGATTATTGCGAAGAGCAGCGATTTCTTATAATGATAAGCTAATCTCAAGTATGATTCCCGCATGATTACTGATAACCATTAAGCCTTAATGATTAAGGTTTAAGGAAAAATCTTTAAATCAAGAGCAGAGAGGCACAAAATTGAACAAGTCTGTTCGAAATGTCAACAAAATGCAGTAAAATGATCAAGGTAAATGGAAGCAATTTCTCAGTTGTTGTTAGGCAAATTAACTCGAGACCATCCCACTATTCACCTTGCGGATTGGCTTCAATGAGATTGACTTCGTTAGCTTCGACATCGCTTAAGGATAAGCTGAATCTTAAACGGTTTGCGAAGAGTTTGTAAGACAGCGTTTGGTTATGCCTCGTGAAAAATGGTCTCTTCCATTATATTTTTAAGATTTTTGCTATGTCTAACGCTCAATTATAATTTAAATAAAATAAGCATAGTTAAAAAGACTTCAATCAATTCAAATCATCAATCATCTGCAAACTTCCTGCATGAATTTTATCAAGTCCGTTGTTATAAATGGGAGAGAAAGTGAGAGAAAGTATTTATGTAAAAGATTGATAAAAGCAAAATGGGATTGAGGAAGACGTGCGTATTTTAACTGCTAGTGCATGGCCGAGAAAGGAAGATTGCAATTTTTATGGTGATAACCTAATCTCAAGAATGAGGTCATGATAACTGATAACCGTTAATATTTACATGATAAGTCAAATAGAAAGCAGAAGTCAAGCCAAGTCGCTCGAGATAGAAATAATCAGATAATGATTTAATATGCGAGAGAGTTTATTAGAGTATGATTTTTTTCTGCATTTTCAACCGATTTGGATTGAATTTGTTCTCTTTGGACTCTGCTTATTAAGTCTTTTAAAGCTTTCATCATGAAGACCGTATCATTCACAAAGTTTTCTTCTTATCATTATAAAAACTTGCTGATTTTCGCATTCATACTATTTCTTATCGGCTGCATCATCTACTTCAAGCCTTTGTCCAACAGACCTACGGGTAAATTGGACATTGCCCCATGGCTTTGTCCAAACGACTATCCTCCTTGTCCAGTTGGAGAGTTGGATCTAGACTGGGAATTGGAGGAGAACCTAAAATCTCTCGACCAAGCAGATCCTCGTTTAATAAAATACTCGAGAATAAAATATTTGACTCCGCCATCAAAACTTCCTTACAATGAGGATGTTGGAGATGCAAAACCAGACAAGTTTAGTGGGATGGTTGCTGAGATTTTTGGAAATCAAGTGAGCTAATATCTAATCCATGTCATGTTAGATATTTTATGTTATTTTCACTTCAGAGAAATGGAATATTCATCGAAGCTGGAGCTAACGAAGGGGTCTACGGGTCGCATTCGCTCTACCTCGAAAAGCATTTGAATTGGACAGGTCTTCTTGTCGAATGCAACCCAAATCTGATCCCGAAGCTCAAAAGCCATCACAGAAAAGCGTGGATTGCAGCCTGCCTAGCGCCTGGAATAAAGCCGGGAATTGTATGGCATATTTTATTTTGAAGTTCATATTTTTATGAATTGAAATCTATTTTATCCGGTCCAGCTCAACTTTTCCGTCCCAACTAACTGGAGTTACAGCGGAACATTTGGAAAACAATGGAATGTCAAAGTTGGAGGCAAATCCGCCAAATGGTTTCAACTTGAAGTCGAGACCATCCCACTATTCACCTTGCTTGCTGGTATTGGCTGGACTACGATTGACTTCTTTAGCTTCGACATCGAAGGCGCCGAATTAGCAGTTTTGAGAGAATTCCCATTTGATCTAATTACCTTCAAGCTTTTAATAATCGAGGTATTTTTCTATAATCAAAAGCAAAAGAAAGAATCTAGATGAGCTAATGCGGATAAACAATTACTATTTTATTAGTGGATTTGATCACGATAAAATATATGTGCATGGATCAGTCAAGGATAAGCTAATAAGAGATTTGCAAAGAATTCAAAAAGAAAAGGGTAATATTATGTAAAAGAAATGCTCCTTGTTCACTCTCAACTTATATCATAATTCTACTAGACGTTTTCCAGTTATCTCCTGACTCAAATTACAACTTTTATGAGAGCAATTAAAAATAAATCAGGCTTCAACAAGCCACTCTGCTGCAGTTTTAATTCCAATGCACCTGGCATTTTACTAAACAAATTCTGCATTGATTACCATTGCAACACTCAATTATAATTTCATATCATTTCTACAAAAAGGGTTAATAATCGTAAAAATCTCATAAAAACTATTTAGCAAGAAATCATAAAAGCGTCCAATATGAAGAGTGTGTGGAAAGAAAACGGACAACATTATCCTCTCAGGAAAATCAATTTCGTTAAGAAATTCTGCGCTGTCTTAAAATTAAGGAGGATGAGGAATCAACAGAAGCTTTACGCTTGTGCTGCCATATTTTTAATGATTATATGCCTTGAGCTATATCATTTCTTCAGCCAACCATCTCCTCTTCAACTATTCGAAGGCGGAGGTAATTAATAAATATTTATATAAATTATAATAAATTGAATATATTCTAAATTAGAACAAACAATAGCGATTCCGATGCGTCAAGCGATGTCAGGCGATGTGCATTTGAGGGAAGATGATGAAAGGGTGATCAAATATATTTTGGACGAGGGTCTTTTGGTGCCACCGGTATCTTCAGCCATCCCATATAATTTGTCTAAGCCTAATGAAGACTCTGCACAACCGCCGGGGACAGTTATTAGGACTGTGCTTCGTGAATTGAATATTGTATGGATTAAAATTCATAAAATGGTTCTGAAAATTTAAATAACCAATTAATTATAGACTTCAGGATTTTATGTGGAATGCGGGGCGTTTGATGGCGAGTATTTATCAAACTCGCTTTATCTGGAGAGGGAGCTTGGCTGGAAAGGTCTTCTGATTGAAGGGAATCCAATAAATTATGAAAGGCTCAAGAGTAAAAACCGGAAGGCTTGGCTTTCAAAGACCTGCCTTTCAAGTCATCCTTACCCGCATCGTGTAAGTAAAATAAGTTACTCTTTAACGAATTTTACTGACGAACTTGCTTAATAGGCACACGCCGACAAAAACAATGAAGTTTCAAAGATAAAAGAATCCGGAAATGGTGAACAGGAGACCCAATGCGTACCTTTTTATACGCTTTTATCAGCTATAAAAGTGAATACAGTTGATTACTTCAGTCTAGACGTTGAGGGAAGTGAATTCCAAGTTTTGGAGACGATTCCATTCGATAAGATCTTTATAAAGGTATGAATTTCATACTATGAAATTGATAATCAAGTTCGTTTCATGATTAAAAGTGAATACAGTCGACTACTTCAGTCTAGATGTGGAAGGAAGTGAATTCCAAGTTTTGGAGACGATTCCATTCGATAAGATCTTTATAAAGGTATGAATTTCATACTATGAAATTGATAATCAAGTTCGTTTCATGAGATTTATAAATCTATCTTTTTCAGACAATGACTGTGGAATACGCACATTCAGATTTCAAACATCAAATACTCAAGTTCGTGGAGGGCAAAGGCTATGTCGAAGTAGGAAAGACAAAGTTCCCGGAGAATTGGCGCATATCACGATTATATGTTTGTGCATGAAAGTTTAATTAACAAAAAGGAATAGTCATTTAGAAGTATTTGGGTGCGATTGTTTTTAATTCTAAGAAAAGTAAAGAGAGCGCGAATGAATGTGACAAGCTAATATCTAAGTCAACTTTATTCAATTATCTTGAATGTATTAAATGAGATGTTAATAAATGATTAATCATTTCTATTAAAATAATCATAATTTAGCTTTATAATCGCATAACGGACTAAAATGTAAATTAAGAGCATTCTCACATAGCTTTAGATAAACTCGAACCAGCTCATGTTTTTATTGGAGCAACTCATCAGAAACAATTCAGTCACTTTGAATTAATCATTCTCTTCACACTTTCCCATTTGAACTATTTCAATGCAATTGTTTCAATTCCAAGAAAACTAATTGAAAGAATAGCCAGTGTTTAACTTTTTATTTTTAATTATCCGACTAATGAGATTATTATAAAATGCTTAATAATTTATTTGAGCATTTCCAATTATGGATTTGATTAAAACTCTGCAATTAAGAAGTCCCCTTCTTCATAAATTAATTATGAAGATCCAGTTATTCGTGAAAATCGCTTATTATCGCCATAAAAGGTCACTCCTATTCATCCTAAGCTTAGTCCTTCTCGGCCACATAATTTATTTCAAAGGACCTCAGCCCAACCTGAAATCATTCACCCAAAATGATTCTACTTTAATAGCTTATACTAAAATAAAGTATTTAACTCCGCCATCCAAGCTTCCATATAAAGATGTTGACGAAAAAGACAAGTTTGGTTTGATCGTTGCTGAGATTTTTGGAAATAAAGTGAGTTAAATATCTCATCTATGTCCCTAGATATTTTACTTAATTTATTTCACAGATAAATGGGACTTTCATCGAAGCCGGAGCTAATGATGGCGCCAAAGGATCTACGCTCTACTTGGAAAAGCATTTGAACTGGACAGGTCTTTTAGTCGAATGCAACCCAAATGTTATCGAAACTCTCAAAAGCCATCATAGAAAAGCGTGGATTTCAACCGCCTGCCTTGCATCCGGCATAAACCCGGGAGCTGTACGGCTTATCTTAAATTAAAAATACTTTTAAACAATTTCTTTTCCTTCCAGCAAAACTTTTCTGTTCCATATGAAAGCTGGAGCCTTTTTGGATGGGAAGATTACCCTACTGAATCTCTTCTTGAAGTCGATACCATCCCATTATTCACTCTGCTTGCTGCTCTTAACTGGACTGACATTGACTACTTTAATATTGACATTGGAGGAAACGAACTAGAAGTGTTGAGGGCATTCCCATTTAATCTAATTATTTTCAAACTATTCGTGATTCGAATCGAGTCGTATGATAACATCCAGAAGAAAGAACTAGACCAATTGATGCTAATTAATAATTACTATTTCGTTGCGAATTTTGGTAAAGATAAGATTTTTGTGCATTGGTCAGTGAAGGAAAAGCTTAATCTGAAGCGATTTTCAAAGAGTTGGTGGTAAATTAAATAAAGACGATAACATTTCATTTTTTTACAAAAAAGTCTTTATTTCATTCTCATTTAAATCATTTTCATAATTAAGCAAAATGGCTTTTCAGCATTGAGAAAAAGGTAGGTGGGGGTAGGGGCTGAGGAGGAGGTTCAATTTCAATCAGGTTCATTGCGTTCATCTGGTCATAAACGTTCCTTGAGTAAGACGCTTTGAATGAATGATTCTCGTGAGGATCCGGGGAGCCCCTGTGGCTAGCACGAACAGACATAGTCTTGAGGGATGTGACCAACTCCCAAATACTTGACTGATACATCTCCAGGTACGGATCACCTTCAAACCCTTGCCCATAAAAGTAGGGAAGGATGCGAATCCTCTCGGGGACTTCAGACGGATGCTCTTCCTCTGGGATATCGTCTGGTGTTTCAAACTTATGCCATTCATGACTAGTTTCATGAGATATCTCTATTTCTTCAGCTTTGCTCAAAGCCTCGAGGAAGTTGAATGAAGCGGTCATAATCATTTGCTTGCATTTGAAAGAGAAGAACTTAATAGTATCATTCCTGAAGGCATCCAACGGCAGCCCGTATTCCTGGATTGTGATTTTTACTCTCGGCAAGGTCATAATCCGAAGTGATTTGAGTGGCAAATGACGAACGCTTTGGAGGAGCTTGTCGATGTAAAATACTTTGGATTTTCTGGATGTCAGGCTTAAATCAAGCGTGTGCAGAGGCGATTGAATGTTGCTGAAATGCTTGAAAGTTGAATCCACTCCGAATATATTGCAAAGGTTATGGAGGTCGAGCTTCAAAGCGAGATGTTCAAG
>JAHZMU010000235.1:0-17737 GCA_027743725.1 Rambutsinella grinnellia | reverse complement strand
TGGAGAAATTCCACTGCTGCTTTCGGACGTTCTTGAGGCGGATGTTTTGAGAAGTGGGAGGGTTCGAGAATTGACTGATGAGCCGTCGGGAGGAACTGAAGATTGCGAGGGTAAACCGAAAGGGGATCTTGGAGGACCGGGCCTGGTGGGATAGGCGTGGTAGGGATGATGTGTGGATGTGCAAGGGCCACCAGCACCGCCTTGGATGTATGATGCGGATGTCGAAGTTGGGACTGACTGGGTACTGGACGTAGCTCCGCCGGATATATTTTGCGACTTTTGTTTATAATAATAATTGGAATGGACGTGGTTACTACAATGCGTGTGGTGGTTGTGATGATGCGGGTGGGTAAAGTGTGGATAGGAACCTTCAGGACCGGGAGTTCTTTGGGGAAAGTAGCCGTACCCAAATCCAAAGCCGTAGCCACCGAACGACTTGGTTCCGATTAAGTTATCCCAGGATTTTGGTTTCGAAGTTGAGGAGGAATTGAATTTTTGTGCGCTGTCGGAAACATATCCACTAGTATTACCTGTAGTTACGGTACAGCCACTATTGCTACTTGCCCCTGTCATTATCGTGTTATTGCTACTATTAATTTGTGACGGCTGAGGTGAGTTGGGGTATTTAGAGATGCTTGATCCGGCTCCTGGACTTGTCGGATTTCCCAAAGACATATTGCCTCCACTTCCATGATGCTTATAGCAAGTAGGCCGATGCTGTTGGGAGTGCGGTTGTGTTGTTGTGGCACTAGTTGTTTTGGTCCCGGAAAGCGAATTGGCGCTTGTGGAACTCAAAGTAATTATGTCTCCTCCGCTTGAAGCTTTCTGGGTGGCATTAGTCAGTTTTCCGCAACTGGAATTTTGCTCTTTATAAAGTTCTCTTGTACTCTGGCTTTTCCTGTAGCAATCGTAATACAAGTTTTCCTTCCCAATTAGTCTCTCTGTAGTAGAACCGATAGATTTTGATTTTTCTTTCGCCTCTAATTTTTCTGCTTTTGATGGTGGACAAAAACAGCAAACTTTAGCTGCTGCCGCGGCAATGCAAGGACCGGTGATTGGACTTGGACTACTATTTTTACTTTCACCAGTTAAGATGTCTTGCTCTTGACGCTGCAGGTCTTCGTAGTTCACGCATCTTATCTTGGAGTTTCTTTTGCAAGTGTACGTATCGCATGTGCAATTCAACCTTCAAATGAAAATGACTTTTCATAATAACAATTCGCTGACAAGGAATAACATATTTTCTAAAGTAAGCGTTACCTTTCGAGCTCTTTCGTCGGAAACCACCACCATTTTCAAATGTAATGGACATTTTCTAATATAATTAACTAATGACTTGTGCTCAACCCTCGCCATATTCTGCCCATTAATCGACAAAATGACATCACCTAAGTAAACGGTAAAAGATTTTTTGATTTTTGTTCATATCAGAAAAAAAACAATTAGCTTTCACTTTCTTACCTTCTCTTAATCCTGACGCATATGCCGCCCCTTCACGTTCCACTGCGTTTACGTAGGTTATAAAGTCAGTCTCTCGATTGCCGTGTTTGTAACGAACTCCGTAGCTCTGTACATTTGCCACAAGTTGATAAAAATATGACATTAATTACTTTTGGAACTACAATATTGACTTTCCCTTAAATCTATCTTATAATAATTTTAACTCTAGCAGAATTCAACGTGTACTTTAATTGACTGAACACAAATGGTTATCGGATAAAAATGATAATTCTCAAATCAAAATCAAACAAAAGAATGTATTTTCCTTAACAAGCAAACAGTAAATATATTCTGGCAAAATATTTATTATAGATCGGTAATCGCGAGAGCGTATTTGAGGCTAATCATTGATTTTACTGATTGCTCTTTAGTGACTTTTAATATTTTTCATGCTTAACTTGGCTATATAGTAGAAGTTCTCAAGTTCTGAGTATGTTTGTTCATTTTATTCTCGTGGTGAGATAGAATTGCGTAGCATATCCAGTTTTTGGAAAAGTCTATCCACTTAAAACATTGAAATGTTAAATGATTTGCATGTAGGCATATTATACGAAAGTGATCATTTCAGCAGTAAACATGAAAACATGAGTTGTTCCGAAAGTGATTCGGAATCGCGAGTAACCTGAAGCATATGGTACAGGATACAGTAGTTGCCTCTCTGCAAATAGAAGTTGAAAGGGTAATCCTATGCCAGTAAAGATTGTCGAAAGGGAAATAGTGTAAAACGCATTTCCAAATCCTTTTCGGCGCGTTATTTTTATAACTATTTATAGACTAGAGGATAGTGAAAGGATTCCGAGAACACATTTTGAAGGATTAGTTGGGGGAGACGGGAAGGAAATGGGGAAGTAATGGAAGACGAAGTGAAAACGCAAATCATTTAACAAGCATAGAACTGTGGACAGACTCACACCACACAATTCACTCATGGCCTTCCGTCTACACGATATTCATTTTATTAAATAATGAGAGAATATATTGACAATGTGGACTGAATCGGTCAAATATTTCATGCATTTTAATGCTAACCTGGAGAGTAAATCCATACGATCCATTTTTCTTCTCAATTACGATCACTCTCCGTTTTGACTCCGTTTCCCCAAAAATCCACATTCCATGTCGCTCCTTAATGAAAAGGAAAGAAAGTATTATTTATTTAGGGAGAATAATATATAAATGCGTGAGCGATTTATGACGTGACTAAGGACATAAAGTTAAGTAGTCAAAACATTTACCTTAACACTATTAGCCAATTCACACAAGCTTGTCGCAGCGGCAAGTGAGCAGTTTTCCATGCTTAGGGTAGTTGTTGTAAATGAGCCCGATGGAGGGCCGGATGAACTATCAAGTCCATGACCGCTTGAAGATGTCGTCATCCTTCACGCTAGTCGAAAATTTATGTATGACTGACGGAAAACTAAATTTACTTTGGAAATATTTCTCTTGGAAATATTATTATTGTCACGTTTGTCACTGAAGTGGGCATTTTCAATATTTGTTTTCTAGTGATTCACTTGGCATTGAGCACCTATGCGAAAAGTTTGACTGTAATGGGTGAATTGGCATCGTGTCCAGTTTGTGAATTTCTTTTACTCCGTCAATACATAAAATTTGAAATGCCAATAGGTTAGGAATGCAGATATTCTGGATTTATTTTCCTGGCCTTAATGGATGAGTTTCGTTTTTAGGGAAATTACGTTAGGTGAACGAACTTTTTCTCCCGTAAATGCCAATAATGTCGACTTTTGACAGCCAAACAATAAGCGACTTGGCCTAAATGACCGTATTAAATGAAAGTGTTCTACGGAGCTATTTAATGAGAAAGTTCACCACATATTTTGTTTACTTTAGTGTCTCGAGTAATAATAACAAATATCTTCTCTTTAACTCGAATGGGTTTGTTTTTGTTTGTGTGTCTGGGGAAATGTAGATTCAGCTACGAATGGAGAAAATATTATATGAATTGATAGAAACATCTGTAGTACAGTTAGAAAACATAAAGCTTTTGGAGAGATTCCTTGAAAAGGAAGTAAAAATGTGGGAGAAAAGCGTTATCAGCTTTGCATTACATTCTCGCTTTCACTTGAGAGCTACTACAGTTCTTTTACTTTTGTATTGTCGGAGAACGTCTAGCCTGTTCAGAAAGAAGACCACAGACGGCGACTTCGTCAAAAGAGCTTGTCGTTGGAGTCGGATAGTGGATCGATTGCTACTGTTCCACCTGCACCTTCTTCCATGGAGTGGTGGAATTGTCGTAATCTTCCCTCTGTCCGTTGGAATGTTATGCCAGTTATGCGCAATACATACCACAATTTGCTTTATGCATTGCAGCTGTAATAATAAATACAACAGAAAGCTAAAAAAATTGACCACGGCCCAGCGGCTTATATGTTGAAGTGTTCAAAAATGCAATGGCTTTAATTTCATTGCTTCAGTTATTTATTCGTAGTTAATTCGTCGAAAATGCATCCATTCCTCATTTGTCTATTCCTATGTATGCAAAAATACCCTTGTTTTTTTAGAGGGAAACTCCGGGATTAATCAGAATCATTTTTGAGTCTTAAATTTAAAACTTATAAAGATAATGTAAATTTTCTTGGAATGCGTGAAACGACGGATCTTCATCTTTCTCTTCGTCTGTCCCTTCAATCTTTCTATAGATTTCGTCAGAATTAGTGGATGAAATTTTTTGATGGCAGCGGGCATACTCATTCCTTCATTTAATTTAACCGGAAGTGAAAGTGCTAGCATTGAATTTGTAAATAAAATCAGTATATACTCAAGAAAATCAAGATCAATCTTTTTCAAAATAAAATTAAAATAATGCTGTAAATTTTTTAGTCAAGAAAGCCAAATACCTTTTCGATTTCATATGCATAACCTGACAAAGCTTTTTAAAAAATGATGTTATAATTCCATATTGTAGAGTAGAAATTATTATAAAATTTTAAATAGTTATTAAAGTTTGAAGAGAATTACATGCATACATAATTTTTGATTTTTAAATTATAAATTTTGGAAGTTTTAAATTTAAATATGCAGTGCGCATGATTTTTCTACAACCCCATGTAGATTCAACATTTCCCTGAAACATAACAGGAAATTTAGATACCCGGAGTTGATGAAGCCAGAAAGTACTTTAGGTCCCAGCAAGTTCAATGAAAGCAGTTAGTGAGGAATGTTGGATAATTCATACATTTCTCAGGATTGCGAGCAGAGCACAGCATCTCCCTCATCCTAATCCAAATATTCTTCCCTCCATTATTCCAAGCATCCCTTCCCGTCGCCGTATTTCTATTCCATGTAGCTTGTAAAATCGTTATAAGCAGAATAACGTCTACACAAAATTTGTTTTATCTGAATAACATTCTTCAGGTTCACATTCAGGCGGCAGCATAAACCTTTTCTATAGTAAACATAGTTCACAGGAAAAGTAAGTATACCTAATAATAACAATAACCATTCATGATATTCACAATAATAATAATTTATAAGCAGAGAGAAAGAGAGGAGTACACACACGGCCAAAATTGGGAATGGCTTGTTCCGAGAATTTTTTCCTCTCATGGAGCAAAATGAGAAGAGGGTAAGTATTATATGTGGTGTTTTATCCAGAGATACAAAGTGACATACCATCAGAGGATCGTCGTATCGTATCACCATCAACTTATAAGCAGCTTCATCTCATCACCATCACCGATTTCCAACTACATCCCTGCTACCATTTAACATCATCATTGGGATCAGGGTATAATACCAGTTCCATTTCTTCCAAGGGAGAGAATATTCTTTGGTGGGTGCACTCCACTAAAAAACTGTATGAATGAGAGTGAGAGGTAGGTGATCTTCATGTACGCAGAGAAAAAAATGATGATGATGATGAAGTCAAAAATCTTCCAATCTATTTTTTAAATATGATAACTTTAAGTGAGGACCCTCTCACACCAAAAGTGTAGGAACATGATGGTTTGCTTTACGCGTATTATTTTTTTATTGCCACTCATTACACTACAAATAAGTGTAGTATAAAAATATCCATACAACCATAGAAAAGTAGAACTGTATGAACGTATTCGTGTAGGCAGTGATCATACAATCATGGCATAAAAATTCTTTGAATTTGAACTTGTAAAGTGTACTCGGCTCATTTCATTTACCACTAGTTATCTTGTAAAAAACGCCAAGGGCCAAACCATCAAATACTTTGGTTGAATACATGCCACTGCCACTTTTGTTTACCATCAGATCATCAAAACATATAGGCATGGATTTCTTATACAAACTTCTTCAAAGAATCTTTTTCAATGCCAGTTATATAAATGGAAATACTACCGTGCTGTTTTTTTACTATCATTGTAAATGATACACAACTCTAAAAGGAGCATCGTTTCTTTAAGTGGTTTACCAATTGGTCAACTACTTTACGTCTCCAATAATGGCCATAATAGGAGTAGCTTCGGTCAGTCAATTTACTAATACGATATCCCACAAATGCAGCATAGCAAGCTCAACCTTTTAACAAATCCTCTCCCTTCAAGGATTAAATAATACAAGTCCAATTACTTAAATCCGGTAGAAAAAATGAAGTTTTTAGTTAACTCTTCTACCTGAAGTAAGTTATCATTTTGTGGGGGAAAACCATCCTAAAAATAATATAAAAATCCGCTTTAAAATTTCTACTCGGGACAAGATAATTCCGTATATATTTGGTAATGTACTCATTTTCCCATTTTTTCCAATTCAGCTAAAAGGAAAAATGACGCTCTGCACCTTTTACCTTTTTACCGACAAGCACACCATCCTAAAGATTCTTCATGGACAGTCTCTTACGGAAATGCCTTCTACGTCAAGTAGATTCATTTTCTTCTATACAAGATAACATCACATCATCATTACTTAACACCTACAATATAGGAGAAACAACGCTATGTATTCTCTCTTGCTTCTTTAGATATGCACCCTTTTCTCTTAGAAGCTTACATTTTTTCTCTCCTCTCTGGACTGTTATTTTAGTAGCAAAAGTTTAACTTGGGTGATCTCCCTTTCCTCCGTATCCTCCCGTCTTGTTCATAGCTTTCATGAAAATCCACACTAGATGGGATAGTTCTGTTTGAATTCCAATCTGAATTACAAGAGCAACTTCTTCTCTCTATCCTCCTCCTTAAAAAGCATTACGAGAAAGCATGAAACGTGACATGATGGTATAACAGGATGACGCTAAAAAGTTGAGGAAAAAAAGTATACGTGAACACAATACTATTCATAACCATGTTATAATAGGATTGGTCGGATGCATAAGCAAATAGCAAGATCATCATCGGAGGGAGAAGAAAAGTTGGAGAGAATACCGAAAAAACACGCTCTCTTCTCACATAGAAATATAAACAAACAACGGTGAACAAAAAAAAACTTATAGTTTTCGATGCATTATTCATTTCTCTCTATCTCCTCTTGCTATTAAAAAGGGCTATTGCGCTTCTAAAAAATCTTATTTGTATAACAACTACGCGTTGTATTTTTCATGAGGCATACCTTAAAATGTGTTATGTTTGCCTTTCGTTATGTGTATTTGAATTACATTGGGAGTGAAGCTCTTTTTTTTTCATAAGAGGTTCATCCAAAACTCTGTAAGTTTTTCAGGATCGGATGATGATGGTGATGTTGATGATGCTGATGCTCTTCTACTAATACTATTTTATACCATAAAGCATCATCCTCATCATAAATGTAAAAATGCTCAGGCTACCCATTCCATTCGTAAGCGTTCCATCGCATCATCAAACTCCTCTAATATGATATAGGATACATTTAAGTTGAATGAGAATGCCTTGATTTTTCAAATACTGTAAGAAGTAAATGGGAAACGGTGTAACTTTTGCAAAACATTTTTTTTGTATAAAATAGATTAGGTAAAATAATAAATAATAAACAATGATTGAAGTGCTTGTAGTGCGTTTGATGGAGTGAGAACATTAGCATTTTTGTAGTGATCACGTAAAATTGCTAGGAATTGTTTGTTGCAGCTTCTTTTTTTAGATAATTTTGTGTTTGTGTGCGCCTTTGAGTTTGGTTGATTTTCAAGTCAAACAATTGGAATAGTTAATTTGTAATAAGATATGACTGCATAAAATAATCAGGAGTAGTCAATTCTTTTTGGGAGGGAGCAAATGAGGAGGAAGTTGAGTGGGATTTTTTTTGACAGGTGCAATAAAACAAAATGTTCCGTTACTCCTCTAACTAGAGTTTGAAGGGCTTTTGTATTTTATGAAGTAATTAAGATTATAGTTTAATTGTTTTGGCTACTGCTCATATTTCTCTCCCTTTTCAAGTTCACTGGTAGGGCCACATTAGTTTATTGCGCAGATGCGTTTTTTTTAGTAGCGAGTTGCAGTCTCTCTATACTTTTGGTATGCTTTTTTTGTGAGAAGAAGGTGATTTTGTCGATCTGTATTGCACCATCTGACTCTGCAGTTTGTTTCGTAACTTATTAATTATTCTGTAAAATTAGATAAAAATTAAAGTATTTGTCTTGTACTTTTTGTGCAGAAGTGTGGCAAGTGATTGTGGCATATCAATCAGAAAAGATTTGGAGGAACTGTGGAGTGAATTGAAACGCTTGATTTTATTTTGACAACAATCAGCCGTTTTTTTTAAAACTAGAGCTAAACAGGCAATTTTTTAGTCAAAGTCAATTAGTCAAATCAATGTTGTTGACAACCAAACCATTTATCTCTCTAGAAGTTTTGTGAAGCTCAATAATTGGGAAGTGGTTTAAAACTTGATTACCAATCAATGATAGTCTGTGTGCAAGAAAATAGTCAATAGAATCGCAATTTTAAGTTGGAATTTATTTGATTGAAGCGTTTTTTGGAGGGAGAAAATAATAACTTTCTGTTCTCCAGCAAGAGGAAGTTAAGTGCAATTGTATTTTATGGGAAGCGACATGGATTATATGGCCCCTTGGAACGATGAGGACATTAATGGTATGATTATGTTATATAATTAGATCCTGTAACAAATTGCTGGTGTCACGAGTCACGGCCTCTCTGTCAAAATATACAGTTCATCACTTAAAATGCATTTGGAATGAGTTGCAATTTGCGTGAGAGTGATTAGGCATGAAATGGTTAATGCATAGTCATTTAATCTAGTTGTTGTTGTACATAAATACGTGTAATGTTTGGAGATTTTAATTAGCGAAATTAAGTAATAGGGTACATGGGAAGAGCAATAATTCCAGGGAAGATTGAAGATAGTTGTAATGTTGAAATTAATCAGTAGATGAGTGGATTGGTAACATGACTAATGTTGTTCACAGACATGAACTTAATTTTAATTTTGAAGGGTAGAAAAATTCATGGAGAAAGTTTAATTATTTTGATAATGAATGATATATTCTGCAAGAAGTAAAATTATTTCATCAGCATCCAATGCTTTTAAAATTATTCTTTTAATTTTTGATGGAAAGTGAATAGTTTGTGGAAAGAGAGAGTGTTGGATTTTTTATAATCTTGTCCATAATTTATTTAATTAATGAAATCCTTTTCCGGAAAAAGTGATCTCATTTCATCCCATGTAAATATGTATGCAGAGTAACTCATCTAGTATACCCCTTGCTTTAATCTTTGCCGTATTATAAACCCTCTTGGGACGGCAACGCGTCGGCTTTCACCCTCAACAAGCTCATGCACATGCACCAAAAGAGATTCTGCCTGCTCGTGCTCACCGCAAACTAAAAAGCTATAGACTTTAGTATAAAAAAAAGTATTTATGAATTGCTTTCTTAGATGGCGGGATTGGAGGAATGGGTGGCGAACTCGGGCCGGGGGACTTGGCCAACCTGATTGTCAAGCTAACTGACAATGCCCTATCTGGTGTGTATGTTTGAAAGGTAATGATCTTTTCAAGAATATTTTCCACCATTTAATTATCATATCATGTAACACTTCACTTTCCCCACATAAATTAACCCTTAACAAGGAAGAAAGCATGTGGTTCACATAATATTGATTATAGAAGCTCCCTGAGTATTAAGTAGAGTGAGATTTTTAATAGTTGGTTGCAGAAAAGCATTATCTCATCTAGAACCAAGCAAAGATAAGCGTGGCCTTATCAAACTCACATAATAGTTAAGGGTTTCGCCGGATATGTTCAACTGGGCATTTCAATCCTACTTGTATGAATAGGGGACGGAGACGATTAACTGTCTGACTTTATGACTCTTTTTACGTATCATCTTTAAGTAATCTTATGTAACTACATATATCTGTGGGTTTAGAGAAGTTGTAATTATCCCCTCTATATAGTTTGCAATGCTGTTGCATCATCCACATTTAACATGTGCATGCTTTAATCCCGTCGCCGTCTGTCTGTCTTACTCTCGCTCCTATCTACTTAATTAGTAAAAAGCATGTTTCAAAAATAAACTTTTTAGCGTAGGTGTTAAAAAAGAATCATAATCAGGGAATAAAGTAGACGAATAAATACTTCCTACCAGTAAGAATTTCATGAATAGTGGGGACGTTTTTGAGTATGGGGATGCTAAATTGCTAATGCTTCTGCTGAAATATTTTTTTCGTCTCATCCCCGTTAAAACGTTGCGAGAGAGAGTGCGAGAATCGAGAGAAAATTTTTTCTTAACAAGATATGCGTTTAGCGGAATGACTTTTGCCAAGCCACAAAAAAAAAGAATCACATTTATTTCCTTTGGTTCGTTAGCAATGAACATCTCAATGTGGTGATGATCCCTCTCGTCAAATGTCACCCAAACTTGTCTCCAGTTAACTTTACGATCTCTGAAGGATTTAAATCTTCTTTAGGATCATGATTTGTGTCGACGAAAAAAGGTTCCCATTTAATTGACCTCTTTAAATAATCCGAAGAGAAGTCGGTTTTACATATTTTAACCCCTCGTTTTTTTATTGCTCGGTTTTAACTATTTTTATAGGGCTTGTGGTTCATGTACGCGTTGAGTGGTTCAAGTCTTAGGAAAGATTGATAAACTTTTTGTTTCTACTGGGAGAAAATTATAGAGATATGCATTTCCGTTTTTAGCTTTACTTCGGGTGTTAATGAGCTAATGCATTTTTTCATTTTCTTCGTCTCGTCATTTCATGCTTGCAAAGTGTCTTTCTAAATCTGTTTAAACTTATTGGTTAAAAGGAATTGTGGTGGTAATAATCATGATGGTGGTGGTGGGTGATGAAGATGATGATGCGTCAAATCCTCTGTTCGTTTTACGACGACGTATGTCATCCTGAGATTATCACCACCGGGACATTATCGTCATCAGTAGTTTGATATGCGATGTGCGCACGTTTTTGAAACCCTGTTACATGACAGCTTTTGCTTCTGGTTTCTTTCACGTTCTCTTGACACGGAGACCAAGGCATATCACTTCAGATATAGTTTGGTTATCAATAAAATATGACTGTGGGGGGTGGGGTGAGTTGGCGAAGGGTTAAATTTTATACGGGTTTGGATTTTGAATGCGGAGAGAAAGATTAGGTAGCGTTTGCTTAAAGGGTGATACGTACTAGAATTTTTATTTTGACGAGAACCCCGTCAATTAATTTTTGACACTGTGGATAATTTAGAGGTCTCAGGTGAACATGTTTGGCGATAATAAGCAATGGTGACAAAAGTTATTTTAAGATTTGGGAAATGCTTTTGAGAAGTAACGTCTGATTTTGTCACTGAATATTAATGTGTGGTATTTGATTGAGCGTTTGAGTCGAGGTTGACTACAAGGAATTGGACAAAGTTCAAAGGAGTCAGAAATGAGGTGACGAGACAGACGAGGGAAAATGTTTCAGTACACGCATTCCTTTTAAATGGTGAATGGAGTTTAACATCCGTCTCCTCTTGAGTACGCTTTACTACGATGTCTAGATCCATGTCCTCACAACTAGTATGAAAGAAAATGGAGCAGAGTTACTGATGATGATGTTGAAAATACGAGTTAACAATTTTAGGAGGGAAGAGTGTCGCAAATTGCAGTTTTTTGCGTAGTTGGCAAACTGTTCTAGCTTCTTGTTGAGCCTATTTCATGATAACTGTAAGGGGTTATGGGAAAGAACAAGAAAAATATTCTAATCCAGGTTTGTCGTATGGTTTTAGTTTGGTAGGAGGAGAAATAGATCAGTGCTCATGTATAAAATTCTGGCGCTGCGTCAATAAAGTGTCTTTACTACTCTCTGGCCCTTTTGTAATTTCTATAATATTCTCTATCGTGTAAGCGAGTTACTTCTGGCTTAGTCTGGTATTTTGTTTGTGGCGGTTTTTTACGATGATAGAGCTCATGTTAAGCATTTTTTGTTTTAGTAGTGTTCGAAAACTGAATGAAAGAAAGAAATTAGAAAGAGAAGGGGGAAATTTTCGAATTCTGTCTGGTTTCGGGGGTTGGTTGTTTTGTCATGTCCATGTCTTTCCACTACTTTATCTTACTATGACATTCCTTTTTCATATTATTTTCACTCTCGTTTGTGTGTTTGAAATCACTGTCGTGTTTTAAATCAGTTTCGAGTTTCGTAGTGCTTTTATTATTCGCGCGCCTTTTAATGCGTTGATTATCTTGCGCGATATGGAGCTCGGTTTCAGTTGATAATGGCTTGGGTTTTTAAAACGCGTATTGGTAAAATTGAATTTTTGGTTGCTGGAAATATCAGAGTAGAGATCTCCCTTTTGCCATCATGCGTTTAGCGTATTTCCCCTCCTTAATTTCTAAAAACAACATTTGAGGTTTCAGACTAAATTGTAATAATTGCTTTTATCTGAAAAAAGATATTTTTACAAGTAGCTTTACTAAAAGTACACATTCTCGTAAAAGAGAGTAAGGCATTTTTTCAGCATTTTGTATCATTCCTCTAGGGATACAAAGTATGTATTATAATTGGTTAGAATATTTCCCCAAAATATAGGTCCGCCGTAAAGAGAAGAATGCCACAAATTTTAGCGTATAATATATAAATACCATTTAAAATGACATGGCATGGTATGCATTTTCAAGAGAGAGAAAAAGAGAGAAAAAAATTCCCGAAACTTGGAAATCAAATCAAGAGAGATACACTCCACCCCTTTCCTCCATTTCCCGTGTCTGTCAGAGAAAAGGCGCGTACGCATTTTCTACTAAATAGACGAAAGTAGGGAGTAGGCAGGGAATGTGAAAGATACAAAATGTTGACATTCGAATGTTTTTGGACGCTTTTGTTTTGGTAAGATAAGCGTAGCGGACAAGATAATATGACATAATACAAAGTTAGCGGGAAATGGTAGCTGACTTTTCATGCTTTTATGTAGCTGGGGCTCAATTAAATATGTGTTGATTTATGAATCAAAAAATGCATTTTAATGAAAAGAAAGGAGTACTTAATTTACTCTGACTGATAGTCAGATGATGACCTATAATTATGACATGCATATAAGTAATAATAAAAGGGTTTACACTTGCTTTCTTCCTTATCTATAATTTTACATGATATGTGCAAGCTACATAGTGAATGCTGACTAATAACCATGTGCACTTTTTTTATTATCTCTTTCACAGGAGGGTAGCAGCACGCGGCGTTCTGGAAGCATTTAAACAGAGCTGTTTCGCAGAGGAGGACACGATGAGTGTTATTGCCGTCATTGAACAACTGGTGAATGATCAAGGTAAGTTCTGTTTTGTACTAACTCAGGAAAGGGAGATTACGAGTGGCAAGTTCTATTTCATTCTGACTATTGGGAAGTGACAAGTCAGCGAACCAAAACCTGCTCAACCTTTTGCAACACTCATATTACTACGTTTTATGCCCTTTTTACGAGTGGTTTGCGGCCAGCACTTAAAACAGCATAAAATAGAGAAGCATATTCTTTTTGCACTGTTGCGCTTGTCATTTCGCTTCTGGTTTTTGCGGGTATAAAAATTAGATAGATGATGCCATTATTATTGATTCATATTTTACCCAGTTATGAATTCATCACGTACGAATCGTGCATTGATTCCTTATAAAAACAGCCATGAAAAGATAAAAACTATAAACATTATTAATGGCTTCATATAAAAAAAATATGAATGCGGTTTTATGATATTTGAATGCATCTGGAATGCACATGGAGAAAGTAAATGTGAGTCAATACCTCAATAAGGGTTAGAATTTTGGAAGCTACACGAGCATTGAATTAGTGTTTGCTCCAAGATGCGCTTGCAATTACTAGATGGATAGGTCCTCAGAAACAAGTAATCATCAAGCATGATTGATTTTCAATGTGTACATCAGCATCTGTTTGTACTGTTGCACGATACGACTTTAGTTTTTCTGCATATCGTTCTCGCTCCCTCACATCTTGGCTCGTGTCCGGTGTTATTTTTCATCCTTCAGTAATTCCGCGTAGTAAAGCGTGGTAGAAAGACATGAACACGTACTACTGCAGTCAATGTTGTCCGTATTTGTTATCTACTCCCACAACAACTGCAGCAAAAAATTATGTTAATACTAAAATTACTCTGCTCATATGTTGAAGGCTACGTATTTTTTTTGGATGCTCACGAGAGAAAGATGATGTTACAGGAAAAGGGCTCAATTTAATATTTTCCATCTGTAGCTAAAATTACTTTATGGGGTTTGCAGAGTGAATGTCAACTCTGATGTTATAGTTTGTCTTAAAATGCAAAGGTTTGGCTTTCATTTCCCACTGATTATCTCGGGTGTTTGATAAGATGAAATAACTTTTTCATTTTTGATGCGGTTTGTGTGTCTACTGTTGTTTTACAGTTTCGCTACTGTCTCATATATATTCTTTTGGGTGGAGGGTGCTTGCACCTTCTCAATATATGTGATTCATTAAATCCACTAAAAGTGCCACAGCCCTGGGATGAGTCGAAGATCCCAAGAATTTTTCAGAGATCTTGAGAGTGTCATAGATCCATCTCATCATGATGGTGATGATCATCAGTACCAGCAGCTACACTGGAAAGTTTGTAGTGTTCCTGACATCTGGCATTATGTTTTTTTCTCGTCCTGAAATTTTTTGTCAGTAACGAAAGATAGCTTACTAAAGTTAGTAGTTAGGGATGATGATGGTGACTTTTGTTGATTTGTTTTGTGCATTACATGCCTCTTCTCAATGCTCATTTGTTCACATCTGCCTTCTCGCTGAACACTTAAGGAGGATCGGACCTTTCTCTCCTGTTCCTATCATAATCGTCGTAGTATTAAGTTATCCACATATGGTTACCATTTGTTATCCTTTTAAAGTCTTTTTCCCATGTTCCGTTTTGTTCTCGTGACAAAAAAACTCTCCTCTCTCTTCTTCCCTTTGTGACACACTGATTATGATGATGGTAAATAGTAATGTTGTGTTGTTTGGTTGTTGTGCTCCTCACTACTGACACACGCGCGCGCTATCATCAACAATAACAATCTGGTTGGATTTTCCCCCAATGTTATTTTTCGCCGGTAGACTGTAAGGGCTTCGGGAAGGTAGCAAACCTTTCACTATCATTACACATAGTGGCCAGTTGAGACATTGTCAACTGAAACTGAAAGCGTGTTACTATTTTCCATATTTTTTCTGTCCAATATGGCTCCTGTGTTAATATCTGATGGTGCTATCATTTCATGTGATATGTGATGATGATGATAACGATCACTTCCCCTTTTTATGGTGACCTTTTTGGGCAAAGTTTGGTTTCCTATTGATATTATTTTTCAGTATTGGTTAGAGACGAAGAAAAAAATGGGGGATTTAAGGCACATTTCAGTCAGGAAATATAATGGTGGAAGTAGGCAGGTGTGCTATTTCCTTCTCCACATGATTAGAGGATGGCGATGATGATAATCGTAGATGTTAGATTGTATGCATTTTTGTGTTAAGAGATATATAAATTGGAACAAGAGAGTTTCACTTTTTTCTCTCTCTCTCTTTCTTTGCCACTTTCATCCCTCTTTGAGTGAGTGAGATTGCTCACTCGTAAGTATTTACTGTTTATTGTACATTTTTGACATTGTTGGTTTATTATTTTGTAATATTGCTCAGTAATAATGAGTACACATTGCTACATGTGTTTGCATATAAGGAGTAAAAGCATTTTTTCTCTTGTGGTATGCGTACTTTTGGTTTTTTTTTCTCCGGAGTGAATGGCGAGGTGATTGAGAAGAGGGAGAAGTGAAGGCAATAAAAACGTAGAGTTTGGGCACGAGCTATGTACATTACTGGGCTGGAATATGCGTTGTCGGAGAATAGTATTAGGTTGTAGGGGTTTTCTCCGCGTTAGATAGATATCTAAAAATATTCATACTTTGGCTTGTACATCGCTGATGGATGGATGAATTGGGGAATTTTATGAGTGAAAAAGGTAAAAATGGGAATAATGGGATTGAGGCAGGAGAAATATTATTGGAGTTTTTTTGTTGGTGGAGAGCGAGAGGAGAGTGCCCAAAGAATTACTTTTGTTACACATGTGCATGTAATAAATATAAAAAGTGGATGCATTGTAAATGTAGCTTGTATATTAAAGTGAGACTTGTCTCTGACTTGTGCCTCTACATTCATCCCGATGTCGTAAAGTTTTTCATCTATGCTGTAATATTTAAATGAGTATTATGTAGTGAGGTATTTTCTCTCTTGTTATACTGGATGAAAAAGCGAAATAACGGTGGAATAAGTGAGTAAATACTAGAGGGAAAATTATGTAAGGGTACAGCGGTCGACCGGTCGGAGAGAAACTTGAATGGCCGTAAATAGCGGTATATAGACGGTGTTGTAGTGGTGACCGTGGTAGTGGTATTGGGACTGGGAGTGAAGGGAGGGGGAGAATTATTTCGCTACGGCGAGAGTTTCAGTCGTTGAGAGCTTTTAGTTGAAAGGGAGAAAGATATGTTTGGTTTGGTGGAGTAGCGAGATAGAGTAAAAATGTAAATGCTGTTGGGTTATATGCTTTTGATGATGGCTGTTACTGGAAATTATGATTAGGTACGGATATAAGAGTATGGAGTGGATAAGTGATTGCATCGGGTTTCTCTCGAAGAATATGCCTACGTTCTCTATGAAAGTAGATTGTGTGGATGCTTTTGATTATGATAGTGGTTGGTGGTGCCTGGACATATAAAAAAGTATACTTGGTTGGGGACGGGAACGATGAGCCAACGCGCTTCTGTATCGGTGTATTGGGCGAGAGAGTTGGAACTTTTATTGAGAAATTCCATAGCGGGTCTACTGCAGCAAGATTTTTTTATCCCATTGCATTCATTCGGATTTTACTCTCCTATTCGGAGGAATCAGATGAAGCAGAAAAGTGGTGGAGAGAAGAGCAGCTAAAGTCGGAAATATATGGTATTGTCATCATCATCATCATCGTCATCTTGCTTCTCCTCCGTCTTCCTCCAAAAGCTCCTCCAATCGAATGGCAGAGAAGAGCAGTTATTTTGTTGGAGAAAAAAGAGAGACGGAGAGAGAGAAGGGAAACAACTTCTACTTCTGCACTTTTTTCATATCGATCAACCAACCAAAACCTTAAGCCAACGCTATACTACCACCAGTTCCATACACAAGAGAGAGAGTATTCTCCTCCGTCTTCATTTATCTTTTACTACTACTGCTTACTCCTTCCTATTTATTACACAGCAGCCCTCTCTCCTCTCTCGTTTTCCTCGTCTCGAAGGGAAAGGAGGAAAAAGAAAAATATAATATGTGAAAAAATTGGAAATAAAGCAGTGCACATTGAGCCCACTCTAATAATGCATAGATTATGTGTACTTCCACTTTTTCTCCCACTCCTTACTTCTTTTGTTTGCCTGTTCCCATCATTTTATCGAATTTTTGGGGTGAGGAAGGAGACTCTACTACAATGTAGGCATCCTATTTTACTACTTCCACTACTAACTATGGGACTACTCTTGTTGCGGGATTCGATGATGGTGTCGGTTGGTTCGGAACACCGAGTTGTACGAAAAGTACGACTGACTTCTAGTCGAATACTAATGCAGGCGTTTCGGTGAAAAAATAAACTTTTATGTATGAAGTTTGGAATGGAATGGAGTATATATTTATGCCATCTGAAACTCTTATCTCCCTCCAAATTATAGGTTCTGGGAAAGAATTTTTTACGTCTGACTCTCCCTCTATATATTCCTTAAACGTCCCATACTCATCACTACACCACTGCTTATATTTTCTCTCTTCCATGGCACAACCAAGACCAAGATCCCCCCGTTAATTTTTTTCCTCCGCCGAGACGATTATCATAACTTGATGT
>JAHZMU010000234.1:0-12070 GCA_027743725.1 Rambutsinella grinnellia | reverse complement strand
CATAACCCATGTCAGTTTGTCGTATCATAAAATCACAATCACAGCTAAGATCCTTCATACAATTTCATATCTTTTGAAGTTCAAAAGAAAAGTTGGATTTAGTCTTGCCGGAACACTGCTGAAAACCAGTTGCGTTTAGAGAGCTTCATGTGAGTTATATAATTTAAATGTTTTCCTGAAAATATTCACGTGTTTCAACATCCACGTGCTAATTTCATTTTTAATTGTTTAGTAATTTTATCGATTAAATTCTACAATTCATTTTATTAATTCTAATCTAGACATATCGTTTTTGTTTAAATTTTTACCTTGAACTGTAAACATTAAATTTCTTATGATTTTTTATTTCTTTGAATGCATAGCAGGTGCAGCTAGTTAAACGCAACCATTTAGTGCACCTGCTAATTTTTAAGTAGCAAATTTTAGCATTATGAAAATAGTGTTAATTTAATAGTTATGCTAAATAGTTCCTTAAACCAACTAATCTCTTGTTCTAGATTGTTGTGTGAATCCTGTGTGTTCCTCTTTGGTAGACATAGACTTTATTTTTAACTTTAATCATGGAGTGGTTGGGCTTTGGAGCGAAGGTATTAAAATATTTGTGTATTTGCTCTTGCATGTTTGTCTTGAAGTTTCCGTTCTATCAATATTATTTGAAAATTCCCGTTAGCTAGTTTGACATTTCACTTATTTCAGGCAATGACCCACGAGAAGAGAGCAGGTTCGCCACAAGAGGCAGCCGAGTTTGCATCAATGACTAAAAGAGATGCTCAGATTCGGATGGACCATGAGCTTAAAGAGTTGGTCAAGTCATGCAACCCGGAAGAGAAACAGGTAATATAATTCAGAGTTCCGAAAAGGAGCAAGTTTCTTCGATGCATTTTCTCTCAAACAAATATGAACTAGATAATTGCAGAGAAATCAAGAAATGACTTGTTTTATTATCTCGAGTTTGCTCATTACAAAAACCAATTAATTTGATCCCATTTGTTACACGTTTTTTCGAGGAAATGCAAATATTTACAATGGGGAAAGCACATGATTCAATAATAATTATCAGGGTAATAACACTTTGTACAAGTGGAGTAGTCTATATCCAACCAATATTGATTTCGTGTAAAATGCCCGTTATCGCAAAAAATGACATGAGCGAGTTGGCTAAATATGACTCGTGTTTAATACGCAATGTAAAAGACATAAATGTTGTAGACAATTTACATCCGTTTTTCCTTTTAATGCATTTTTACACGTATTGGCTATATCCTCGTCACTTTATGCTATTATGTATGAGATTGAATGAGTTGGTTTATCTCTAAAATAAATAGAATAATATTGTTCCAAGAGACATTATCAGTGACAGTTTTTGAACTGTTTAAGTGTGTCATTTGATGTTTGATACGGTCTCATGACTGGAGTCTAGTCATTTGCTGGATGAGCAGAAAACTTGTGAATTAAACGATTTAGAAATAATTTTGAAAAAATGGCTGAAAAGTTTAGGTTTTGTTTTGAGGTAAAAAATAAAAATAAAATAGACAAATTGCTATTAAATTTGAACTTTTTTGCAGGGTGTGGAGAAGGAATTCGAAGGGTTTATGGACATCTTCAACAAATTCCTTCAAGCCTCAGCAACAACGGTTGACTGGAATAAAATCCAGCCTCCGGCAGCAGACACGATTCGTTTATACAAGTCTTTGCCTGCCCCAGACAGTTCGGAGATTAAGAATATGTTGTCCAAGCTAGTTGTTGTGAAGCTTAATGGAGGTCTTGGAACAAGTATGGGGTGCAGAGGACCCAAATCCGTTATAACTGTGAGTAAATAAACAGATGTGTGCTTTTTATAATTATTATGCAATAAACAATTAATCTTTTACACGTGCTTAGGTAAGAAACGACTTGACTTTCTTGGACATGACAGTCCAGCAAATTGAACATCTTAATAAGACTTACGAAGCTGATGTTCCTCTCGTCCTTATGAATTCTTTTAATACGGATGAAGACACAGAAAAGGTGAGTAAAAATATACAAATGGGCAATGGGTTTATGCTCTTAGACAAGGTCATCCTGATAAGAGATGAACTATGATTAGAATTTGTATCTGTGAATATTTTTCCTCACATTAATAATTATTTTCATCCACAGGTTATTAGAAAATATGCTGGCTTCAATGTCAAAATATTCACGTTTAATCAAAGCAGATATCCGAGAATGGATAGGGATTCGCTGACACCGATTGCGAAAACGTGCAAAACAGAAGATAACATTGATGCGTATGTTGATGTTTATGATTGATTTATTGGGCAAATTGAAACGTTTTGGTTTTTAGATGGTACCCCCCAGGTCACGGTGACTTTTACCTCTCCTTCTACAATTCCGGCTTGCTCAANAAAATATTCACGTTTAATCAAAGCAGATATCCGAGAATGGATAGGGATTCGCTGACACCGATTGCGAAAACGTGCAAAACAGAAGATAACATTGATGCGTATGTTGATGTTTATGATTGATTTATTGGGCAAATTGAAACGTTTTGGTTTTTAGATGGTACCCCCCAGGTCACGGTGACTTTTACCTCTCCTTCTACAATTCCGGCTTGCTCAAACGTTTCGTCGATGAAGGTCGCGAGTATTGCTTCATCTCCAGTATTCATATTAAGCTATTATCTCACTTTCTCCTATTCAAACAAAATTATTTCTTAGGTCAAAGACTTCCTCAAACGTTTTCAAACAATTCCGGACCTACTTGAGCTTGACCATTTGACTGTTTCTGGTGATGTAACTTTTGGACGCGCTGTCTCCCTCAAAGGAACCGTTATCATTATTGCTAACGAAGGAAACACAATTAATATCCCGGATATGGCCGTGCTGGAAAATAAGATTGTTTCTGGGAACCTTCGTATTTTGGATCATTAAATATTTCCGAGTTTTCAGTGAGCAGCATTTAATTCAGAGTGATGACAGTTGTATTCAAATAGTGCATTAAAAATTTATCATTTTCTCTCCGGTGTTTGAGATTGAGACAGGCCTATTAATCAGGCCTATATTTTGTTTGATTGGTTAAAAGATTTATTCTTGTAAAATATCGAATTCTAATAAAGATTTGAAATGGATACGACGGTTTCATCACTTTTGTGGAGGTTTTTTATTGCAAGGGCAACACTTTTCGCGTTTTGCTTTACGAAGACAATTGCAGAGACTCTGCAGCAGAGTAAGAAGGGGGGAAGGTCAGATGCTCCCGTTTTGGTCTAAACGTTGTCAGTATTTTCAAGGGTTTTTCTCTTCTGCCCGTATCCAAAACTGATGGGGCCAAATTCCGGCTTGCTTAGAAGAATACGTGACATCTACTATTAGCCAATGACCTAGCTCTCCACCAGCATTTATTCCGATTGCAGGCAGGGCATTCACAATTAGAATTCTCGTTTTCGAAATAAGGACAATGATGACAACAGCGCGGGAGTGCCTTAGCTCCGTTCGTAAACGCATTAGTTCTGCTCGTAAACGCATTGGCTCCGTTCGTAAATGCATCAGCTTTGTTCGTAAGCACATTAGCTTCATACCTGCTTCCCTGATTCCAGGGGCCTTTAAGCCAATATCCCGACATGAAAGGCAATTGGCTAAGTTTGAGTGTGGTGAAGGGTGTCTCCCCACTAATTTCAAATATATCTTCACACTGGACTGCTGGTAGATCGCAAGTTTCTGCCTCTGACTCTGGATAACATTCTTGCTCGGCGACACGTTCTTGGGACTTTTTACACTTTCTTGGAATTCTTGGCTCGATTTCGCAATTCTCATTATCATCACTATCATCAGCGAAATCCACATTAAAATCAGAAGTTCCTACCCCTTTATGATATCTAAACGGGGGAGTCAGCTTAAGGCTTTGGGCAATGCAGGGGGTTTCGCTCGGACACTGGACATAGTGACTAGGGACCTTATGACGTACCCCATCGTATGTAACATTGAATCCTTCCGATCCACACTCACTCAAATCATTTTCAGGATTCTCATCCAAAAGACTCGTACAGCTTGTCCCAATCTCCAAATATTTCTTTCTTTTACGCAACTCTCTGGATCTTATCTTCAGAGGTCCTGGAGGGTAGAAAGGTGGCTGTCTATATTTTGTATGGCAGATCACGCCTGAGCCTTGTGAGATACGCGAGCCACGTGAACTCATTTTGATTTTGAAGGGCTATTTATTAAAACTTATGATTGGGAATTTAGGAGCGGGTTTAATTTTTACTTGAAATTTTAAGCCAATTTACAAAATAAAAATGTCTCCCATTTATTCTTATCAAGCTCGAAATTCCTGTACAAAATCGAATTTTTAAAGTAGTTATGGATTTTCATACGAGAACAAAGATCGCATCTGAAACAGCAACCTAAACAATCGGGATGAGTTTTCATTGACAAAACAAGGAGATGATGCAGGTGAAGCCTGTACAGGTGCGCAGGCTTTTTATTGCACAACAATACATTGTATGATTTTTAGCTTGCGGCTCCATTTTAGAGCGTTACAGCGCTTTTTATGCTCGCTCATGTTCCTCACAATGCTTTTGAAACTATTTCAGTTGAATTATTTGTTGAAAAACAAAATCTACAAAGGTACCTACAGACGACATATGATGTACATCGCTTTTTATGCTCGCTCATGTTCCTCACAATGCTTTTGAAACTATTTCAGTTGAATTATTTGTTGAAAAACAAAATCTACAAAGGTACCTACAGACGACATATGACGGTAGGTAAATGACGAAAGTCAGGTAAAAAGACAATTTTTGTGCGCAGAGGATAGCAAAAAGCATGCAAAATTTTAGCCCACAGCTTTTTCAAGGAGTGTCATAATTATTTGAAACGTGATGAATTTTAATTTGTCAATTTAAAATAAGTCCCTAAATAATTAAGAGGATGTGAAGAAGAGCTTCTGAGAAATTTAAAATACTCAACAACGAACGAAAATGTGATTATTTTAATTAAAGAATTAGTAAAGCTCTCTATTTAATTGCGTTGAGGGATACATCACGATAAAGAAAAGGCCGGAAATCAAAAGAAGAGTGCCTTAAAATGGAGCCTGCCACAAGCACAACTGTAACGGTCCAGTGCACCATCATCAACAATCACTACGAAATCAATGTCCGTTTTCGTCTGGAACTCTCGGGACATGTCTGAAAACAATTTTATTCCGGGGCATATCAAGATAGCCTTTGGTTTTATTGGATTCGCCTTCCTTTTTATAATAATCGCTTTCTCTACGTCATCATGGTTGGTGACGGATGGCGACTTGAGGAATCCCAAGTTTATAAGAATAGGTGAGTAAAGTAAAAAGCTTTTGACTTAACCGTTTAAATAATTGACGTAATTTGGATTTCCCCAGGCTTATGGGAAGGTTGCTTTGAGAATTTACAAGATGCAAATCACAACTTCGACATAACCATTTCCGGCTGCCGTTACTTGCTCTCTGAAGAGTTGTATCATTTGAATGATCTCATTTTTCAACGTAAGTTTAGCATTTTAATTTTTAGCTTAAAGCCATGCTTGTCTGCAGCGGATGTATGAAATTGAATAGTCATTTTGGTTTTCGTATAATTTAATCCAGCCAATTTTATCTTTACAAAAATTTATTCGCCACCATAATCACTTGAGAATTGACTGGATCGCTTGCGTTTCTTTGACCCAGACCCAGATCCAGATTTAGATTGACTTTTTAGCGAAGATTTTTGTGATTTTTGGGATCCTGATTCTGGGGATTTTGGAGATTTTTGAGATCCTGATTTGTGCGAAAGAGTTGATTGAAGTGTTTCTTCTTCCTCGTGGTCTTCATGACATCCCTCTTCATCTTCTTCGCATTTAATTTTTTCTGACTCTGTCTTTTCTTCAGTAGCATCTTCATGTTCAGACGCTTCCTCTGATCCTCCTTCTGATGGATGATATAATTTATGAATTTTTCGAAGGTACTCGTCCTCTTCATCTTGGAAAGAGAGAAATTCGCTTAACTGTCGTTCTTTCTTTGGCTTTTCTGGAGGTCTTTTATTGCAAGGGCAACACTTTTCTCGTTTTGCTTTACGGAGACAGTTGCAGAGTAAGACTCCAGGGGGGAAGGTCAGACTATCACATTTCTCTAAAGTTTCGGTCGCAACTTCCGTATTTTCAAGAGTTTTTCTCTTCTGCCCGTATCCAAAGCTGGGCGGGGCAAAATCAGGTTTGCTTAATGGAATAACGTGACATTTACGATGAGCACATGACCTCTCTCTCCACCAGCATTTATCCGGATGGCATGTCTTAGCAGGGCATTCACAATTAGAATTCTCGTTTTCGAAATAAGGACACTGATGACGACGGCGTGGGCGAGCTCCGTTTGGAAACGCACAAGCTCGGTTCGGAAGCGCATTAGGTCCGTTCGGAACCGCGTTAGGTTCATTCGGAAATGCATTAGGTCCGTTCGTAGGCGCATTAGGTCCATTCGTAGTCGCATTAGGTCCATTCGTAAACTCATGAGGTCCATTCGAAAACGCAGATTTATACTTACTCTCCTGAGTCAATGGACCCCTAAGCCAATGTCCAGTTATGAAAGGCAATTGGTGGACCAGGCAAGTGGTGTAGGATGTCTGCCCATTAATTCCATATATATCTTCACCCGGAATTGCTGGGATATAGCAAAATTCTGTTTCTGGATCACATTCTTGCTTGGTGACACAATCGGGGCCCTCACAATTCCCATTAGCATTAGCAGCATTAGCATCAGGAGCATTAGCATTCAAATCAGGAGTTCCTACTCCTTGATTACTTCTGAACAAGGGAGTCAGCTTATGAGAGCCATGTCCTCCCGATTTTGATATACGTGTTCCAGTAGTAACATCAAATCCTCCGGATCCACTCCCACTCAGAATACTCGTACAGCTTGTTCCAACCTCCAAATACCTTTTCTTTTTACGCAACTCCCTTGATTTTACATTTAGAGGTCCCGGAGGGCAGAAGGGTGGCAGTCTACATTTTGGGTAAAAGACTTCTATGTAGTCTTGTGAGCTACGTGAACTCATTTTGATTTTGAAGGATAATTACTAAACTTTATGATTGGGAATTTTAGGAGCGGGTTTGATTTTTTTACTTGAAATTTTTAGCCATAATTTACAGAGTAAATGCCTTTCTATCCATTCATTCTTATCAAGCTCGAAATTCCTGTACAAAATAGAATTTAAAGTAGTTATGGATTTACTCTGACTGTACCTGTACAGCATACAGAAGCTTTTTTTCTCAAGTCATAAAAGGAAGTTTGGAAATCCTACGGTAGATGTTTTATGCTGTTAGAATTTTAAATACTTTGTCGAGGTAAATTGTCACCTTTAGCATAGCATTATAGCAAGCGTATTGTGGCGCAAAGTGACATTTCCTAACAAACATGCGCAAGCGATTTAATAACAGCATTAGCAAAGTTTGCACATGAGAAGCATACAATTTTCTACACGATTTCACTCAAAATCCTACCACTGTCCGTGGAGGACATGATGGAGTAGTTTTAAAGTTAAGCTTAAAGAATAGCTTGGAAATATTTTAGTTCAAAATGCAATCATTTCGAGTAGACTATCCGGTTTCCCACAGACCCGGGATGGAACACCATCATACAATTCATACCCGTGGCCATACGACGGATACCTATTTGGAAAGTTTATATTATAAGAAAAGGACATTGTCAGGGACAGTAGCTATTTTTATCTTTTTACTCGCAGCGATTTTAATCCTTGTCGCTTTCGGAACTCCTTATTGGCTCGAAAGCGATAGGAGAATTGTAGGGTCGAAGTTTGAAAAACTTGGGTTATGGACGCATTGCTTCAAGTCCTTGCCGGATCCGTATGATCCTAAGATGGGAAGGTATTTTTCGGGGTGTAGGTGGATCTTTGATCCGTTCACGACGGGCTATCAGGAGATCAGAAGCTTTCTAGTTCCTCGTAAGCTTTGAGCTCTGCTTTTAAAATTTTCATTATTATTTTGCGCGGTGAGATTAATTAATTATTTGTTTTAGCCTTCTTCGTCGCAGTCCAGTTTTTCTTCACAATGTGTTTCGTGACTTTACTCATTGCCATCGTTCTCGTGCCAGCTTATATCCTCTGCTTCGGGCCAGAACATGACTATTTCGTGCTCCTACTTCGGATTATTGGGATTGTTCTAATGATCTCAGGTAGGGAGAAAAAATCAATAGGGATTAATTATTTAAGTGTTTGTCCCGAAAATTATAACGCATTTTGTACATTCTTCCAGCTCTGCTCGGCACAATAGCCGTGATAGTTTTCGGAGCAAAAGGAGACAGCAGGGACTGGATGCCAGATTGGCAAAACAATTATTTATCGTGGTCGTTTGCCTTCGCCGTTATTGGAGTTGTTGCTGAATACGTGGCTGCCATTCTGTTCCTTGTTGAGTCAAGGATTCAGTCCAAGAGGAAGAAGTTGAGGGAGTCGCAGTCCGCATACACGATGGAAAGTAAAGCTTGACTAAGGCCTGATGGTGGTGGGGGAGAGGAAATGAGAGGAGGGGCTTATTCTTCCGCTTCAACTTGCCCAATGACAACTACCAGTGGAGTGATTTTAGGACCGAGTAAACTCAGCACGAGAAGGGTTAGAATTGAAGAGGAGGTTATGAAAGATGAGCCTGAAGCTTCTACCTTGATTATTGACAATCCGCATTCAGAACAGCACATGGCCACCACCACCACCTTGTAATTTATGATAAACTAAACTTCTTTTACAAAAAGTGTACTTAACCGTCTCTTTCAAATGAATCTCATGCAATAATTTTGTATGTAAAATGCAAGCAGGAGATAAGTTTTTACGTGACCAAAATGTTATCAGGTATTTTCAACATAGTATTTAGCTAACAAATAGTTGTAAAACAGTCTCATTTTCCAGATTTGTAATTGCAAGTGCAATTTCCTTGTGAATCTATTTTTACAGATTCTTTTAAAAATATTAAAATAATCCTGGTAAAATCTAGTGATCTAGTTAGAAATAATATTCATAAATGGATAGAATTAGGAATTTACGAGTACATGAATAAAATGTAAAGTATATATATATAGCATAAAGTAATTTTAAAAGACTATTTGTTATTTAATTTTTTTATCTGTGAATAAATCAATCATTTGCCATTGCCAAACAAAAACTTTTGGTTTTGAACACTTCTTCCATTAATTTATTTCCATTTTCTATTAGCTTTTAAAATCTACACATTTACTGAACGAACAAACTACGAAAACTAATCTTTTTATACATTTCATGTACGAAAATGGCTTGTACTACATAATAGCATTTCCCACAAAACTCAGGAATCAAGAAAAATATCACAAAATCTCTTCCATCACGGAACATGGAACTGGAGAAAGAAATGATTTTACAGACAAAAGACTGCTATTGCATCTCAAAATTAAATGCTTTACACGATTAATTGGTATTTAGTACATTTTGACTTAGATATGATGCGCCACTCAAGAACCTCCAAATAAAATTTAAAATACACTTTACAGATCTTCAATTATTCTTAGAATGCCGTGCTTCCCGGTGTCTTATTATTCATATAAAACTGTTGGGCAGAAATCAGGAATGTTCCGACATACATACAGCAAGCGATCCAGCAGTTATAAGCGTTCTGAGAGTATGCCCGGTCCACATCACCGTAGAATTCTTTCATGTCCTTTTCCGTCTGTCCGTATTCCTCCTTCAGGGGTAAATCTTCTACTAGAGCTACGCTATTTATGTAAAAGAAGATGCCCATCAGCGCCTGTAAAAATGAGGAAATGAAACATTTAATAATCAATTCAATTATTTTAAATCAACCCACATGTAATGAATATTCTTCCAAACTTACCAACTGAATCACACCCCAAACGCTGAGGAGGAGACAGCATAGCGATAGCTTCGGTCCGCACAATGCCATTTTGACCTTTCACCTGTTTCAAAACAAAATCAAATCATATCAACAATCAATTTACTTTCATCTCATCAAACTCAAAAGCTTTATCCATTATCCCTGTAAATACAAAACAATCTAGGCCCAAATAATTAGCTAATTACTCAACCTTACCCTTAATCACTTTTATCCAGGCCAGCCAACGCCCCTCTCCAGTCACTCCTTAACTATCCTCTTAATTATCTCCTTCACTGATCACCAATCAATTCTTAACCTTTTACACCCTTTCTCACCGTCCTTGAGCAAACTTAATAAAAATCCCAAACTATTTATTCTTTAAAACTCAGCTGAGACTTTAAACTTTAAAGTGTGAGATAATTGCTCTCAAAAAACTTGTAAATAAAATTATTCACACAAACCCACCCAAAGCTTTTGAGGTTTCCACACAAAATCATGTGAATAGTGACGAGTGTTTTTCTAACACTGGCTGTATCACATCCTCACACAAAAGCGAATACATTGAAAGAATAGCCCTCACACTTGATCAGATATCCCTCGTGTGCTTGAAAGAAAGAAAGATGATATTTTATGAGAGATGTGATCGCACTTGAAAAAGATTTCCTTGTCACTGTAAACAAGTATATTTCGCAGTTAAATTGTTAAATGTGGTCGGTCTTAACTTGAAAATTATATTTGGTGATTGGAAGGGAGCGAGTAAGTTAATTTATTTTAATAATTTGGTTGTAATTTTGGTAAATTAAATGGATATAAAATAAATGTAAAAACATTGTTTGGAAAGTAAATGCATTTTTCGCTGTTCCAGGTCAGAGGTCATAGAAAATCAGGAGGGTGGAAAGTGAGGATAGAAAATGGAACAAGTTAATAAAGTGATTGGATAAATGATTACTAATCAGGTTTTAAGGGTGGATAAGGTACTTGCAACTTGGAGCCTGGAATTGTAAAAGCTGTTGGTTTGGAGTCAGATTTTGAATAAGCTCCCATTTGGAGGGGGAGGGAAGCTTATCGGCGTTTTTGGGGTTTGGAAGAGGGTGGGTGGCTGCAGGGCCGTTAAGGTTTGGTTGTATATGGTTTTCAATGGCGGCTCAAGAGTGAAGGGAATATCTTATCCAATGCCCCTGTTTTAGAACCTTATTAGTAATCTTTAAAATTATTCCAGTAAAGAATGTGTTGGCTGAGTGAAGAACTTTAAAAAGTATTATAAATTCTAAATGAATTGGAATCGGAGTAAAGGAATAAATCATTTGGAATGGGTCCCCGAAATCCGCGCAGAGCGATTGGCTATTTTGTGAAGAGGAGGAAGCGGGATAGAATGTTTACGGTAAGCAAAATTTTAATCATGAGTAATTTTTCTGCACAAAATAATCCGAGCATCATCCGGGATAATTTATCCCCAATTAGTTTATTTATAAATTTATATTTTTTAAAATAATTATTCAATTTGATTTGGGACACGCGAGCATATTTATCTGGATATCCATAAATAATTTGGGGCAGGAAATCTTAATTTCATAATAAGATTATTCGTAATCATTTATGTGATGACGCACGTCGTAATTATAGCCGGGCTTTATCAGATTAATAGTTATCGAGAAAATCTTTTGTGTAAGATGAATAAGAAAATTAGCTGTCGTCAGAAGTTCTGACTCAGAAGACTTTATTGGAATGTACTGGGGTGTATGTACATTGCGTTGTTGTTGAGATTCCCGTTACGGGAAATGGATTTGTCCTGGATTTCATGCGCTGGAGCATTTTTTATTGCAACTGTTCAAATGTTTTCGCCAAGAGCCACCGATGTCCTCAGAGTCACCGTGGAACGTTTCATATAAAAAGGCTTTCCATCTTGGCTCGTGTGAGCAAATATTTTTCTTCCAAAATCAGTTTTGAAGAAGCAGCGATTTCCTTACTGATTCGATTCGCTTATCCTTTCTTGAAAGATTTGAATTCGAATGCATTCTTATCTTATCATCATCACCATCCGTTCTTGAGATGCGGTATCTGCTTGCAATCAAGTATCGAATAACTTTACGATCAATTTTTGCAGTGTGGAATTGTTATAAAAAAGAGGCATCTTCTCTGCACAGATTACTGTTTTCTCTCTACAGTCTATGAGCACGTCCCGCAGAGCTAATCATACTAAGATACAATATGCATGTAACTTTTTT
>JAHZMU010000233.1:0-11867 GCA_027743725.1 Rambutsinella grinnellia | reverse complement strand
TGCAAACTCGGCTGAGATTTACTACTCTGCATTCTCGTCAAGCTCCTCTCCAGCCACGCTGGAGGCGTATGACTTTGTCCGGGATGATTAAATTGCTGATGATTAGCTTGGTTGTAGGACTCTCCACCATTATGACTTTCACTTCGGGTAAGGCCCTTCCTTGAGGTGTGAGGTGGCGCTGGTAAATGTGAATTTTCTGCATTCGGCTCCCAAAAATGGCCGACGCCTATGCCCCGATCACCCCATCTGGGGCGGCGTTCTTCTTTCTCCATCATTTTTCTATAGCGTTGCTCCTCCCTTTGCTTCTCTAATTCTGTGAGCCATTGCTCCTTATTCTGTTTTCGAAATTATACATTTAATTGAAGCAAAACATTTCAAATTAATTTCATACCCGTTGATCATTCTCGTAATATGCATCCATTTGACTCGCATCCACTCCAATCGTTAATGAACTCCTCATTGCGTGATTCCTCGGGAGAGTTTGTCTCTCCGCTTGCCCCTTTCCATTCAAACTAACAGTCATATTATTAACGATAACTTCTTGGTCGAAAGCTCCTTCAAAGACTTCCCCATTCTGCGTATAAATTTTGTGGGAAACTACTTTCCTCGGAGAATTCCCATTTTTGTCCTTCTTAATAGCAATAGCCTTTTGAACTGTGACTTCCTCTTCATAAGTTCTTTCTCTGCTTGTTGGCTTCAAAATAACCTTTCCTCCTCTTTCCCCTCCTCCCATCTCTTCCACATTATTATTTTCACTACTATAATACCCCGACGTAAAGTTATCTTCTTCCAATGACACTTGACCCCATTCATCAACTTGATTTGAGACCAATTTGTTATGTTGCTGATGGAGCATTTGCTGATGCTGATAATTGCCATTGTAATGAGCGTCCCCACCACCTTCATACATGTAATTGGGTAAGCTGGCTTTCCTTGGATGTGGGTGGGCTACCCCCTTAGCCGTTGGGATTGAAGGACGATGACCATCATGAGAATGATGGCCATTCTCATACCGATAGTCTTCCTGCTCAAACTCCACATTATTCCAAACTTTCGCTTTTTGCCTAGGCTGTTGGGCAATAGTCGAGTTGATTGGAGGTAAGTAGCACTCGCTATAGAGGAAAGTAATTAAAAATGGATAAGACATGGGTGACACTCGATGGCACAGTAATTAATAGCTTTTGTGGGTCACGCCAATATAGATTAAGGATAGGTGGTGTAGTGAAAGTGAAATGAATACATTTATTGTATGTCAATAGCTTACCTAGACATATTAACTTTCACTCTTTTAATAATTAAATGCGATGGAACCATATGCCAAAGACTAAATTATTCATTTTTTCCTACTTTCCTTATTTTTATAGATCAATACCTAAGTAGGTTTCGAGGATTAGTCTATTTCTTCCCATTTTTTCCGATATACAAAAATACAAATTAAATTCTAATTCCATTCGACTCATAAAAGGGAAAGTCGTACATTGAAAAGGAGTTCCCAAAACTAGAATGACTTATCATTTATTTCTAGAAGAAATTAATTTCTATTTTCTATTCAAAATTAAGAGTTAGCAAATAACTTTTCTATGATAAGCAAAACACCTGAACCTTATCATTATTTTTTCCCACGCCATAAATTTCCAAATTTAATGAAGCCATTTCCCCCTATTTGTTCTTTACGAATTCATCTAACTACCCCGGTATACAAGATCTGTGTCAAAGATAAGAGAGGCGTCACCTACAATGCTTGTTTCCCTATTATTAAAACGTTTTCTATGAGAATTTTATCCTACATATACATTTTCCTCCAGAAACCTCCATTTACCCTCCATTCTTACTTGTTTTGTAAGTCTAATTTTCATACACGCACTTTAGCCAAATTCTAACAATGCTTTCTCCACAACACAAACCAGTTCATATTTATGTTGAGGAGGACGACAACCTTTGGCACAATTTCCTGATTCATCGCCACACTCAAACTTTCATTGTACTCAAGTACAATAGACTTGTCTAGGAGAAAGCATGAAAGTTGTTGGTCTGCTTTCACTCTCGTAACTATTAATCGACAACGTCGCATCGTCATGTTCTTGTCATGTAATGCTTGTCTACATCACCATCTGCTCTATAAAAAGGCGAACACGCAAATAAAATGACAATTTCTTCCACGACAATAGAGATAATGACAATGACAAAGTGGGGGCAGATGTGTCGATTGTCGACTCGAGAGTAAAGCAGACTCGCTCAGTGTTTGGCACAAACGTATTATGTGATGCGGTTGTTTACCTTCTTGTTTGTAGGCTCAACATGCAAAGTGCAAATTAAATTGATTGAAAAAAAATGGGCTAGATGAGCATGAAAAATTCTTTTCTCCAAAAAAGTAAATAAATTGAAACGATAAATAATTATTCTAACTTCCGTGTTCTTTCACCCCTTCTATTGTGCTTTCACACCAATCATAATGATGACTGAGGAGTGATTTGAAGTGGTTGGAGTAAATAATTTTGCATGAAATCATCGATGTTTGAAAAAAGAAAGTCGATGTCTCCCAAGACAATTGACAGATGTGCTTTTGACACAGTTAAAAACGCGGGTTACTAACCCCTTCCGCTATTAAAAATGTAAACAAAGTCATACAGATTTTTTTCTAGTGCTCACCTGTGCGATTGGGAGTAAGTAGGGCTTCCCAAATTGGCAACGTAAGAGGAAGACAAGACATTCGTTGGGGGTGGGTATGATGCCTGCATTTGTAATGGTATTTGTGGCTCTTGCTTACTTGTAATTGTACTCGTTTCCGACTGACGACCCCATNAAACAAAGTCATACAGATTTTTTTCTAGTGCTCACCTGTGCGATTGGGAGTAAGTAGGACTTCCCAAATTGGCAACGTAAGAGGAAGACAAGACATTCGTTGGGGGTGGGTATGATGCCTGCATTTGTAATGGTATTTGTGGCTCTTGCTTACTTGTAATTGTACTCGTTTCCGACTGACGACCCCATGGACTCCATAAACCGTTTAGTTCCTCTGTAAATTTAAATTGGAGGGTTTAAGAAAATTGACAATTTATAGGTCAAGCATTGCATGATATAAATGCAGAGACAATTTAGACCATGACGGGGGACAACTTTCCTAATTTAATTATTGACAAATTGTGCGCAGTCGAACTAACCTAGATTTTCATATGCATATTTAATCCAACCTATCATCTTTAAATTTTTACTCATTTGAAAGGGAAAGTCCAGAAAGTGGCTTGCTCCAATAAAGGTTCGTCGTTCTTTCAAAATTAGACCTAATTTTTATTTAAAACCGGTCATCGTTGCAAAATATCTAATTTTATTATGCTGGACTTGCATTCGATTTTAATTTTAAATGACATGACCTAATTCTTAAATGCTATAAATATTTTTTAATGACCAAATGCATATTAAATGGATAATTTACAATATTTTAACTACCTTTTTCTTTCGCCCACTGCACACGTTTTTGCTCTATTAAGGACAACTCGGACCTTGACGGGTTCATTTTATAACTTTCATAATCCCCATTCAGCCTTGCTGAACGCCTCGTTAAAATTTCCTCACTTTGTTGCTTCCTTCCTCCATAATTAGTTCTTTCACTTTTGATATTCGATACCACAGATTTGTATGCACCTTCACTTTCTCTTAAACCTTGATAAGCACCTCTCGTCTCACTTTGAGGGAAAACTGGCTTTCTCTCTCGTACAGATAAGCTTCCACGGAATTGGTGTGGATGTGAAGGTCTATCCGGGAAAGGAGTTAAAAAATCTATTGAAAAAAGTTAAATCGAAGTTAGAAATTGACTGCATGAGTCGCATGAGCTTTCTTTGGCGTATAAAAAGGAACTAAAGAGAGGTATGAAGAAATCGTAACAAATATGCGGAGTTGGAGGAAAATCATAGCGCTTTTAGAGCGTAGTCAAGCAGTGTATGAAAACAAAACAAAAGGGGAGAAAGCATTAGGAGGAGGTAGTGAATGGCACAAATGTAGTCAACCCTTCCGGTAAAATAGGAAGGGCTTCTGTGCGGGCTAGAGTGATGGTGTGTGGTAATTTCTGACTTTTCATATGAATTTTACAAGGAAATTTTTTTCTTGGGTAGCCTCCATAAAAAAAGATGCTTATTATGTCATTATTAACTTAAATCTGGTATTAATTAAGGCAAAGTCATGAAAGATTCTTTCTGAAAAGCTCAAGCATCTTTTTCATATGCTTTCATATTGCATTGGGCTACTCTCAATTTTCTCAACTAAACACAATCTCGCGCGCTATTTTTATGCTTTAGCCTGCTAATATGTAGTAAAAAGGTTGGCGTTTGGGCTAATTTTGCACTTTTAGCCGTAGCCGAAATCCTACGTAAAATTGTATGAATCAAATGTATTGTAAATGGGAGAGAGCCTTTTTTGTGTTTACAAAATGTGCTCAAATCTTTTGTGATTGGCACAAGACAAAGAAATAATTAATTGTAGTTAAAATTAATTATAATTTAGGTAAACTAGTGCATTTCTATAATTGCTTTTGAACATTTCGGTGAGAAATTAATTAAATTAAAATGAAAGTGGTGTGCCTGGTCAGCTGTTTTTGAAGCTGACATTCGACCTGAAATCCAGTGACAGTGTCAAGTGGAAAGGTGCCATTTAGATGACATGTCAAATGATGGATAAGTAGCGGTTAGAATTTTTAGACATTCTTACTTGTAAAAGGAGAGGGTAAGTGGGTAACTTCTTTACTCGCATCAAGTCTTGGGGCGGAGGATACGGAGCGATTTTGTGATTGATTTTGATTATAACGCTTATCATTGTTTATAGGAGGCAGATACTCTTTAATGGATTGGATTGGTACTGACTGACTGCGTTGGACGCGGGTGTTATCTTCGAGCGAGCTGAATTTCCTTCTGGAGACTTTAACTGGCCTTCCAGAGTAGTCGAAAACGGTGGTTGTGGAGGTGGCTGGAATGGGAAGGGATTCATTTGGAGTTGAAGATTTATTAGAGCGGTTAGATTTTAATGAGATTGGAGGCTTTCTTCTGGAGATCGAAATCGAAGGCACTGCCAATGAAGGGATGGAGAGAGGGGGTGGAGAGCTTCGCGTTTGATATGCCATTTTAACAAGTTATCTAGCAAAAGAAGAATGACTTGGGAAACTTCTAAAGACTAAGGCTGGACCATGAGGGATATCTCAGCATCGTCTTCCGCAAAAGCAGTTTCCCTGGGACCAACTTCCAGTGATGGAAACGGACAGGATGAGGATATCGACTTGTCTGATATCTGCGAGGTTGTTATCTCTCTGAAATGCAAGAAATGCAACTTCCTTTGCAATGACAAGCCAACCTTAGCTCAACATATCAAGTCGGTTCATTTCTCCAGTCCGGGAACCGGAACCAAGCAGAGTGAAAAGGCTTCAGAAGTAATTGCAAATGGTAACAAGAGCAAGGAGACCAATCAAAGAAAATCGAAGGCGAACACAACGACAACCCAAACTTCATCTTCCAGACAAGAAACAAAATCTAAAAATGAAGAATATCAACAAAATTCAACGGGAGAGGAGAATCCTGTTGATGAAATGGTTGAAGATGTGTTCCTGTGTGCGGAATGCGACATCGTATTTTCATCGAGGGAAACTTGCTGCTCTCATATGCATATGGTCCATGGCTTGAAGCAGTTTAGTGCAGATTTTATACAAGAGGAGATAATTTCGAAGCCAAATGAAGAGTCGAATCCGTCTAGAAGGCGAAAGGTGAGAAATATTTTTAGCAAATTGAATACAATTTTGAAATTGTTTAATGGAATTATCCTATTATCCTTTTTGTTTATCGTTTTCAGAACCGAATGCCCAAGAAATTCACGCTGGACGGTGGTTCCGTCGTTCCTAAGAAGTTTAGGGTGAGCAAAGACACCTTCCATAGTTGCACCAAGTGTACCATCAAGTTTGAAAGTGTTGAAGTCATGAAATTCCATGAGAAATGCCATTTGCTTCCTGTATCCAAAATGGAGGAGGGGAATTGTTCTGATGATGGTAATGCAATGCTCGCTAATGAATTGACAGTACCAAAGGGATTTTTATGTCCGGTGTGCGAAAGCAATGAGAGTGAAACAGAGCAACAGTACTTCCCGAAGTGGGGTCCTTTGTCGTGGCACTTGTGGAAAGCGCATAGGATCGATTGCGAATTGTATACGTGCTCCGTTTGCAAAGTAATTTGAATTTCATAAAGATTTCGAATTCTATTTGAGTTTGTTGTGATTTATAAATTAAATATTTTTATATTTTAGCAATTTAAAAGCCATCTCAGTGCCCGGGTAAAGGACCATGAACAACTGCATTCTTCGAAAGCAAGCTACAAATGTAAAACCTGCAATAAAACTTTCAAGCAAATGAAGCAGGTTAGCTAATCTAATTAGAAGAATTAATCAGTGTATAATTTGTTTAATCTTTAATTTCTCTTGTAATTTGTTTTAGCTCCGCTGCCACGAAAAGTACCACAAGGACAACTCGACCAAACTCGCTCCGGAAGGTGACTCAAGATGGTACACTCCGAAAGAGTGTCCAATCTGCAAAAGGATATTGTCCGACTCCAAATGTTTGAAGAAACACATTTCAGCAGTTCACAATAAGCTTAAGCCGTATGTTTGCAATATCTGTGGGCATACTAGTGCAAGAAAACAAGAGTTGATGGTAGGTTTGGTTATGGTATAATAATTATTTGACTTTTTAAACAAGAGTCCTAATTGTTTTTTATACTTGTGAAGCTCCATGTGCGCCAACATACCGGTGAGAAGCCCTACAAATGCCCCCAGTGCCAGTTCGAGACTGGCGATCATAATTCCTTGAGAAAGCACAAGCTGCGTCACAGCGACGAGCGTCCTTATGCGTAAGTTAAATTATTCATATCGAATATTATCTTTATAATTTTTCCTATTATTTCATAATTTTATTTTATCTAAACTTAATGCAGATGCCCCTATTGCGATTATCGATGTATCCAATCGTGCGCGTTCAAGAAACATATTCTTGCTTCCCATCCTGGCCAAGAGGTCGTCTTCATATGTCAACTTTGTGCCCACAAATCTGTGAACGAAACACTCTTTGCGGCACATCAGAAAGATCATGCTGAAGGAAGAATAACCGCAACCAATAAAACTCGTAAGTGCATGATTCGACATTTTATTTGTCCATAACCGTAGGCAATACATTTTTCCTTATTCTATGCAGAACCAGGCGAATCCTCAGACAACGCAGTTCTTCCATCGGACGAAACCAGCACCACATCAAGCAAACCTCCTTCAAACTCTTGGTCCGGCGATGATGATAGTTTAGATATTATCGACAATGGTGGAGTAACAATACCAGCGACTCCACCTCCTCCATCGCCCATTTCAACTTCTCAGAAACGGGATGAAATCTCAGTTCCCATTTTGAAGCTAAACTCTGGAGAAAATGGAGCAAAGAAAGAAGCCATAACAAAAACCAAATCTTCCAGCCCTCCACCTCTTATTCACTTAATGGCCGGTCACACCCTAAACAGGTCTCCAATTAGAACAGAAAACACTTCAGTAGCTAAACAAATCCTTGCATTGGATACCACCACCCCAACTTTATCAAATAACCACTCCCAAATATTTTGTACAACCGTTCCTTTCTCATCCCCCTCCTTACCATCACCTAGCAGATACATCACTGCCGGTAACAGTTTCAACTCTCCACCTGACGGGATTTCACAAGATATCCGAACTCCAAATCAAACAGAAGATCCAGAAAGCTCCACTTCCGAGGTTATAACAAACCCTCACCAACTCATCCAGAATATTCAACTAACTCCGTTGGATCTGACAGATATAATTTGTAACGAGCAGTCGAATGATGACGGAATGTTGCAGAGATTGCTCGATATGTCAGGCGTGTAAATAATCGAATGGAATGTTCAGTATTAGATAATTAGCTTAGTTGTGTAAAATAGCACTTAGCACAAATATGGGATTAGGGATTCTAGTCGTAATTTAAAAGCACATCTCATTCTTCCTTTTTTGGTCAGTAAAAACTTTTTGGGTGCATTTAGTGAAATTTGCAAGGGATAAGGTGCATTTTTTATTCGGTGCGTATAAAAATGCTAAAAACGAGGTTCTACAAATTGGATTCTTTTTGTTTTGTGCTACATATCACCAGGAATCAGAAATTATGTGAATGATTTGCTATAATAATTAGTGCTAAGGACAAATGTGCTGCCAGAAAAGTTCTAGAAATTTCTGTATGAATTACCACCAATTGATCTTAATTAAGATAGTGCCTATTATCGTATGAGCTAAGCATTTTGCTGTTTCCAATTAAATGTCAATAATTTCCAAACTAGTTTAAGCTGAATAACATTTCAAACTCTCGAAATAGACTGATAATAGGACTGTAAAAATTGATTAAATATTTTTATGGCTCCATAGTACGATGATGAATGGATTAATCCTGAAATGTAAGCCATTCTCTCTCATTCGAAAGACTAATTAGTTTAATAGCATTTAGTACTCTAAAATTTTAACTGCAATTATTTTTAAACTGTACAAAATAAACTATTTCTTCACTGAAATGACTTTTAATACAATTTATTAACTCCAAAACATACAAATCTACAGCATAATTCACTCATAATTAATCAAATTCTACCAAGGTCTTGTCGGACGCGTTGTTGCGTGCGTCAGCAACCTCTGATTACAATAATAGGGTGGCTTCAACTGATGTTTATGTCGAGGTTTTTCGTTGCAGAGGTTGTAGAGGTTCCCATTTATCCAGATGTGGAAGCAGGACTTACAGCGCCTTTTCACCTTCCCTTTATATTTCATCCCTCTTGACTGGATGTAGAAGGGGGACAGGATTCCTCCAAATTGACTCCCGGCGGCACCGATCCCACTCCAATCCGCAGTCAGGAAGGACCTTGGCCTGGATTCATCATTTGTGGAGGGCAGCAAAGCTCTGAGCGTTCCGAAAGGTCTGGATCCACATGGATTAGATAAGCCACTCTGACTCTATTAAAATCAAAGTCCAATTAAAACTTTAATTGCAATAAAATAATTCGTAATTATATTTAAACACTACTTACACTGCTGTTTAGAGAGCTTATCGATGATTTTGATAAGCATCCATTTCCGCTATTATAAACGAGTTTCTTCACATTTTGGAAGGTGAATGTTAGCGAATTCTTGAGGAAGTTCATCCTTCAAACTGGCACTGGCCCTTTTACCTAAATATCATTAGCTTTACTAATTAAAATAATTAACTCTAAACTTGTCAAAAATTAATGCGAGTGAAACTGTGAATTCCGAAAAGTAAATATCAGCAGAGTAAAAAGTTTACAGCCGAACAGCCGGGCTCATTGATGGGGGCATGTGAAATTCTAATTAAAATAATTAACTCTAAACTTGTCAAAAATTAATGCGAGTGAAACTGTGAATTCCGAAAAGTAAATATCAGCAGAGTAAAAAGTTTACAGCCGAACAGCCGGGCTCATGGATGGGGGCATGTGAAATGAGATGAATGCAATGCAAGAGCTAAAGAGATGCCTCATGATTATTTCTACCGATTCCGATTGATTTGAGATGATTATTTTTGGAGAAAGGAAAATGAATACTCAAAACATTTTTAATCAAAAGTGATCATTTTTATTCGTGCCCGTGTCATACGCAATTCAACTACAAATGTCACGTGAATTTACAAAGTATTTACTTTAAACAACTCAACATTCTTTTACCCCTCATCTTTCATTTACCAATTCAACAATCATACATGAAACTCCGAGAAAATTATTCGAGATTCATTCGTCAATTCTAAAATTTGGAGAAGACAAGTGTAAAATTGAAAGATTCTATTTCACAAATAGCTTTGCTTTCAAAGCTTTCGCAAACAACAGAGTTAAAACTTAAAACTTTACAATTTCAATTCAACACTTCTTGACATTGAACATTTTTATATAAAGGTAAAAAGAAAATGCTCTAAAAAAGCATTGAAATTAAAAACGCCAAAAACAAACACGGAGATTATCTTTTTGCTACGATATTAAAAAAATTACAGTACAAAAACTATATTTATACTTTACAAGTGGAGGTACTTTTGGTAAACTAATCTGAGAAATCATCAGAATCAAAATTATATCTGACGGGCTCTTTCCTCTTCGGTTCAGCTTTTCCTGTAGCGGGGTCCTTCTCCATAGCCTTCTTCCAGATGTCATCAAAGCTCCGCTCTGGCTCTCCATCTTCAGAGTGTGAATCTTCAGTCTTCTTACTATTTCCGTTTTGCTAAAAAAATAAATACAAAAAAAATACTCATTTAACTCCAAATCAATTGCATAATAATTCAATCTACAATTCAATGCAATTTTTCCCATAATATTTATCATTTTTTTTACCTTTGCCTTGGAGGCAGCCGGTGCTTTCGGAGCAGCCTTGGGCTTAGCAGGAGCTTTCTTCTTTTTCGGGGTTGGAGTATCTCCATTAAACTCACTGTCAGATCCTGATGATGCAGCATATTTCGCCTTCTTGGCTGGGGGCTTTTTCTTCCCCTTTGATCCAGCAAAGTCGGAGTCGCTGTCTGATCCAGAAGATGCAATTTTCTTTTTAGCAGCCGGTTTCTTTTTAGGTTTTGCTTCCCCAAAGTCCATCTCACTATCAGATCCAGAGAGTGCGGCTTTCTTCTTAGGAGCTGGTTTCTTTTTAGGCTTTGGTTCCCCAAAGTCCATCTCGCTATCAGAACCGGAATCTACCGTTACAGGCTTTTTCTTTGGAGCAGCTGCCTTAGGTTTTGATGCTGGCTTCGGCTTGGGGCTATCCATTTCACTATCAGATCCACTAAGAGACATCACCGACTTTTCTGATGCATCCGACTTAAAGGGTTCGTCATCGTCATCATCATCCAAGTTGTACACCTTCTTCACTGTAGCTGCAGACCGTTGACTTCTCGCTCGGGAAGGTTCCACAGTTTTTCGAGCCACTGGAGAATCATCAAAGCCGTCTGAACCACTTCCACTTAGGCTCATCTCATCTTCGCTGTCACTTCCCTTCTTCTTTCCTCTCTTTTTCGGGGTACCCTTCTTGTCTCCCTTGAAATTCAGCTTTGTTTGTTTCATCCCATCCGACTTCTTCCCTTTTCCAGCGCCAGCTCCCTTCCCTTTAGCAGGTGCTTTCTTCGCACCACCATCCGGGCTAACTTTATCGTGTAAACTTGTATCGCAATCATCAGCCATTAAGTCAAAGTCATCTTTTTCCTCCTTCACAGCTTTTTCATCTTTCTTCTTTGGTCCTCTCTTCCCCTTGTTCTCCTTAGCCTTTGCAACAAACTCCGCCTTTTTCATCATGTCATCCACATTCGGCATCACCTTCGTTCCGACTGGACTCGGGCAGACGTCCATTAGAGCCTTCTTGTTCTTGGGGGCTGCTTTCATTCCCTTCATCTTCTTAATATCAGTTCCGGCAAGTGCGTCCTCCTTTTCTATCATCTCCACTCTATCCAATTCTTCCAAGAACTTGGCCAAGTCATCATGGTATAAATCTTTTGGAGTCTTCTTCTTCAACTCGTTCAGTTCATGAATCTTTTGATCCCTCCTCTTCAGTAATGATTCCTTGTTTTCCATCGTCAAACTCCACATGTTCATGCCGAGAAGATAATTGTAAGGATTCTTGGTATCGCCATCTTCCGCCTGCTTCTTCTTCCCAGTATCAACTTCTTCTTCATCATCTTGCTGAGCTTGAAGACGCGCCTGCTCTTCTTTCCATATTTGTACGGGATCAGGTTCGTACTTAGCTTTCTTCAATTCCGCCACCATTATCTCCTTCTTCTTGTTCTCGATCACCAATTTTCCATCACACTTCTCCAGGATGAATCTTGC
>JAHZMU010000232.1:0-11567 GCA_027743725.1 Rambutsinella grinnellia | reverse complement strand
TTTAGCAATATAATTTCCTGTGAAATCTACTAGCTCTAGTTCATCATAGTTTGCTTGAAGACAAACGGCTTGTTGAAATCCAATTTTATCTGGACAGTTAAGGACTTTTTCACTTATTGGAATTAAAGCTACTACGCCAAACCTCCAAAGGCTTAGTCCACCTTTGCGGTTTTGGATATAGAAAAGCTGCTGAATCTGGCGATTAATTACATTTCCCAAAATTCCAAACGTATTTGTAAATTCGTATTCAAGCGATCTCTCAATCACAGAACAGGCCCATATTGAAAAGTCGTGGGTGACTGGATAAGTAGGTAATTGCTTGAAAAACTCAGGGACATCTAAAAGTAATACGTAGTAGCTGTTTGTGACTGTGCTCGGAAGTAACATATTAGATTCTTTGGTAAACGATCTTAAAGCCCACATGTGATATTCTCGATCATACATGTTAACCAAACCTGTGAGTTCGGCAGGAGTTGGTAGATATTCAATTGTTGCCTCACAATTCCAGGGTTTGCTGGCTATCGAATATCTAATAAATTCAACGTGAAGACAATAAGTCCTGTAATAATTTGGGATGTGGTATTTAGATGATTTGCAAATGGCCGTTGCATTTACCGACTCGTACCAATCGCTGCCTTCAATTGGTTCGAAAATTGTCTGAGTTTTGTAAACGTACGGATAAGTAGCTCTGACTTTTATCCGTTTGTAATAAACACGTTGGACTGGATGTGTCAATACGATTGGGTTGACTAAAGGGTTTAGGTTGTTGCCGTTGATATTTCTTAAAACGATCAAGCACGTCTTGAAGAATTGGAGAAATTCGTTTAAATTGCTAATAGGGCTTTTGTTAGGAGATGATGATCCGGCACGAGGCTCCCATGAGAGTTGGAAGTATGTGGGTGACGTCCTTGTTTCGTCAACATCCCAGCGGTTGAAACAATAGCTTTTAGAAAGGGAATAGGGAAGTGCCTTTTGAATAGTGTCGATATCCCTTTAAATATATCGCTAAAGGTGTCAATATTTTCGCAAGGAGTCCAGCTCAACTCTTTTGCTGAAGCCGAAGAAAAATATGGAAATAATATTAGTATTAAAACGAACATTTTGCTTTTGAACATTCTGCAAAACGAGAGATTATGGCGGCTGAGGTTTCCGTTTGAGGTTTGAGGTATGCTCATATGTAAGGCTAGTGGTAAAATTCCATTAGTGGAAAAATATCATTTTATAAGCCCAGGTAGATCCAGGCAAGTGACGCCTACCTAACCTCTAGCCTTGAAGCTGTTTACGAAACTTGTTGTTGAAATTATTCTATACTTTCATGTTATACTTTTACTGTCTCAGATCAAACACGTGTCCACGTGTGTGAACTTTTAACCTTTTACTATTGCATATGCTTTTTAAACTTACAAATATTAAATTATAATCATTTCATTTAATAACATTGCATGATATTAAATTTTCCTACAAATAGATCATTCAGCATTTTGATACTCTCTCAAATAATATCTGTCCAGAATTTCTTGAAATTCTGTTTGAATCTTTGTAAAGGTTGATCTTTTCTCGGGTTGAGCCTCCCAACAATTGACAAGCTTTAAGTATCTGCAAGAAGAGATTTTTATGATTTCAGTATGAGACCTTTTCTCTTCCATTTTAATAATTACATTTCCGGTGTGGCAAACACAGGTCTTCCTAATCTCATTCCGGTATTTAGCCTCTCGATAAATCCCTGGCTCCACTCTTCATTAGGGAATGGCTTATCTCCCAAAGTGAAAATCTCATAAAGCGTCACGCCATAACTCCAAATATCAGATTCGGTGGAGAAAGTAAGTGTGGCCAAGGATTCAGGGGCCATCCATCTTACAGAACTTACAGAACAAGAGACAAGCTGAATGACATTTAAAAAAAAATGTGTTCATTAATATTTCATCGTAAACTTTTATTTTTGGTTTGCCTCCTATTCATTTCATCAACAAGTGGAGACCATTTTGGAATAGTTAGCTTCTTCACAGAACATACTTTAAGAAGTATCGGATGGGCAAATTTTAACATAAAAACGCTTATAATAATTTTGCAATACAACTGAATTGATCTTTACAGGCTACTCCTACTCTGACAATTTTACCCCAGGATGTCACGAAATCCTTCCATTCTTCCAACGTAAGATTGAATCCATTAATGTGAATGGAAAATGTGTGAAAGCTTACTCAGAACGGAATTGCGCTGGAGAATCAACTAATATCGCTCCAACATCGCCACAGCATTATGCCCTCGGCGGGTTAGAGGATAAAGGGATTAAGTGGGGCAAGAGAATTATGTCTTGGGAGCCTTGCTTTTTATTTCAATCTACTTCTGCTCAAGATATTTCTTAAACCATAATACAGCTCTTATTCCAGAGTCTAGCCGGGCAGGTGCTGTCTGCAGCGAATGATGATCTGGATACAGCCTTATCCTGAAATAAATTAATTCATAGTCATTTCATCATTTAATCTTTAAAGTGTCCACTTACTCAGCAATCTTTCCATAGCTTATTAAAGCCCTGAAGTAATTAATTCCATTCTGGCACGGCACTCTCTGATCCAAGCTGCCTAATAGCAACAGCGTCGGCGCACTAACATTCTCCGCGTGATGAATAGGCGAGCTATCAAGATACTTTTTGGCATCATCCGAATTCCTTGCGCTTGGCAAAAGGTGCTCTACCGGATACCCTTCATAGTCCAATCCCGTCTCGACATAAGCCCAGTCAGTTATATCCGTTACGCCCACAAAAGTTGAAGTGTCAACCATCGGGTTAATCAGCACTACAGCTTTATAACTATCCGGGTATTGACTTGACAAATGGGCGCCAAGAAAACCACCGTGAGAGCCCCCATAAAAGACAACTTTATTTGGATCTAGGCTTTCAGTCTGGAGTAATAGCTGCTCAACTTGATTCTGACAATCTTTAACGTCTCTATCGCCAATTCGCCCAATTAGCTCGTCAGCCGTGTCTCTTACGCCGCCTGTGCTTCCTACAAAATTTATGTAGCAAACGCCAAACCCTAATTTTAAGAAGCAGGCTAATTCTTGATAGAAATAATCAATAGATGAAGCATGTGGTCCACCATGTGGGTAGACTATTAGTGGAACGCTCTTCTCTGGAACGTTTCTAGGCCCGTAGAATACTGATGGTGGTGAAAATTCTCCAGATATTAATTTTCTTTCGTAGTCGAAGTCAATCGGGGTTGCGGCATCAGTGATTGGAATTGATCTTAATGTTGAAATGCTAACAAGGCGAAGATATCTGCCTGTCATCATCGAACTAGATGATACCAAAACGTAATCGTTTGTAATGGAGAGGATGGCATCAACTCGGTCGACTATTGCTACTTGGTTAGGGTTAGCAATAACAATCATTAGGAGAGTCATTATAGTATCATTTGGAGTTGCGATAAGTAATCGGGATCCGTCCGTAGTAAAGCAATGGCGGCTAAAGTCGTTCCATATGGGGTAGTTGTTGGATGGAGAGGATGAATAGATTTGGTAAGGTTGGGAAGATGGAACGCCGTTGGATATCTCGACTCCTATAATTGCCCTGGCACGCTCCCCTGGACCGTCTAATGCTCGCGTTTGGTAAACAAGAAAGTTGCCATCAGGTCGGACTCGGGGGCTTCTTGAGATTTGCTTTGGTTCGGTTAAGAATTCTGTGGAAAGAGAAAGACATAGTCCTAATGGTTCTTTTGTTTTCTAATTGAATTATTTACGGAAATTCTCGCCATTAATCCTGACAGAGAAGAGTCTCGATTCTAATCTGTACCCAAATCCAAGACGCCAAGCAGGAATAGGATAAGTTGTCCCGATCAAGTGGGTTTCTCCAACCCATTGAATATCCGTTGGGAATTCGTTATCCGGAGGTTGGATTAAATGGAATTCTTCAGATATCAAGTCAAAAATGATTATAACTGACTCGTAGAAAGGGTCAAGCATTTCGCCCCAGGTTTGGCGGAAGGCGAATTCATCAGTCTTAGAAATAAAATTAATAAAAGCTATTGCTAATAAAACGATAAACTACTATTACCAATCTATACTCATCCTTCTCTTTATCATTTAGGTTCCAGCCTTGCTTAAATCCATATTCATCCCCAAATTTATACTGGGCTGGCTTTGAACGTTTTTTAGAATCATCATTCGGCGGCTGGAAGAGTGAAGGAATTTGTCTCTTTTCAGCGATATACATATGCTATTTTGCTGTCGTTTGGGGACCAAGCTGTTGTTGTGCCAAATGCAGCTAAAATTTATGCTTGATTAATTATTTTAAACGCTAATCGATTTGGTGATGTTTACCTGATAGATAAACCATTCCATGTAAGTTCACTTCTGCCAAATTATAACTTTTTTCAAGCGAATCCTCATTCCAAATTTGGAGAAACTGTGCACCTCCTTGGTTTGCAATGAGGAATCTTTTCTCTCCCGAATTTGATGGGATGGCTATTCCCCTTAAAAATAATAAAAAAAAAAAATAATAAAATAAAAAAAAAATAATCCTACAATCAAAACTTACTCGGTTACAATTGTAGATCCCGAAGCTGAAATGACTGGGTTATCCGTCCCCAGCGAGCTTTTAAGAACCGTGAATGTCTTTGCAAAACCAATGTAAGACTTCGTCGCTGCATCCAAAGTCGCCCATTTTGTATTAATATTAAAGAAATTCTCATCCTCTCGAATATAAGCTTCACTTGGCAAAGGAATCTTTAGGATAGAAACAAACGTGTCCACAATTTCTTCTTCGTCTCCCATTTTAGTGAAAGCTGTGCTGGTCATAGTCGTAGAGAAACCACCACTTTAAAAGTAAATTGTAACTTTCAAAGCACATGAGCTAATTAATTTTTGTATTGCGTGAGAAATAAACCAAATGATAATTGGAAGTCGGTGATGTGCAAACTTAAAACTAAATTTGGACTCGATAAAGATGTCATTATATAGCTTTTTTAAGTAAGTTAATTGCGTAGTTCGTTAACCTGATAACATTAGTTATCTTTGTGGAACGCGTAACGCAAACATGTGTATATATTTATGCTAAATTAAATCATTATTAGAAGTGTGTATGCAATTGGTCTACTTATGAAACTATTTTGTTAGCATTTGCGTATAAATAATTCAAACCAGGTCAGTCGCTGTATCCAATCTTCAAATAAATTAAATTATGTTTAGCAACTCTGCAAAGTACGCATTATGTCCCATTGTGCCCCTTTAATAACAATTTTACTTTATACTAAACTACCAGCCTAATAAAAAGCAATTTTACACCGATTATTTTCAAGCAATCAATTTTATTGCAATATATTTACTTAGAGCGTCTTTTTATAACACCTACGCACTATCAGCTTTCATGGAAGTTCACTTGAAACTTCATTGATGATGGACTAATGACTCATTCCCACAACAAAGATATCCCATTCAAAACATTTGTAATGTAAACAGTCAAAACATCCCGTGTAGGCGTTGATAACATGATGCCATTCATACCACGCGTATCACTGTCCAGTCCCCGACTTTAATTAAATTATCATTTTTGCTCAAATGAAACAAAGTCATGTGCATTTCCTTCCAAAGATTATCAAGAAATCCTTCTTCAAACAAATGATATCAGTTGTCATACCACACTTGCATCAAAGCTCACGAGTCACGAGCAGAAGCTAATCATCATTCATGAATGAAAGACTCGCCATAAAGCACATTTTTTGCATTTTTTTGCACATTAAATTTTAACGTTTATAATGGCTTGGACTACAAACGTTGATATACCAATTTCTGAAATTTCTGAAAGCCGCTCGAGCCCATCAGAGAAGAAAATAGTTGTTAGAGACTCCCTCACAAATTTTGTAACTATAGTGTTTGACTTTGGCTACTTCCTTCTAATCATACCATTCAGATTTGGATATGAACAAAGCGATGGGTCATTTTATATCAAGTCAAATATAATCCAAAAGGTAAATTTCAAATAAAATATTATCTCTTTCATATAATAATTGTTGGCATTTTTATAGATATTATGCGGCTTCACAAGCCTCCTATCCCTTTTCTGGGCTTTGTACTATTGCCGTTCTACAATCTCAAAGTATTTATCAAGCAGTCCAAACAGCCCAATAATTTATTTTGTTTTTCTCCGCGAATTCTTCAGACTAATAATGGTTCCTATAAGCATGAAAATTTTGTGGCTTAATCAAACAGACTTTCTAAAACTTTTAAACTATCTCCAGTCAACCTCGCCGGATATGAGAAAAGGGAGACAAAAATCAATCCATAAGTCACTTTGGATTGCAGCCTGTTCAATTTTCTTGGTATTTGCAGTGTTGGAAATAATATTTAGGAAAGTGCTCTGCCCTCCATCCGAATGGGATAACTATTTAATGAATCGAGGATTAGTTTCTGCATCCAGGCAAATGTTTTTCGTGCCAGATGGAGCAGAAATTCATACTACGTTTAGTAATTTCCTTATTACTTTAACTGCAATCGGAAGAATTTGGAGGAATTGTTGGCGTTATTTTCTAGAATTGTCTCTGAGTGCCCCGATATTAACTATGTGGTTAGTTACATATCAGTTTCAGCAAGAATTAAATGGCAAGAATGCTTTGGACTGGGAAAATGTTTATAACAAATTCAAATTAATTAAAAGACTAGGCCAATTAATAAATAGTGCTTGTGGTTCACGTCCTAACTGTTTACTTGGGGTATGCCATCCTCCACATTAGTTTGAGTTTAGATAAGATTCTGGTAACGGAAGAGGATGTTCCGCTGAGAGTTGTGTTAGGATTGTTTGTCTTAGCTTGCTTGATTTTACTAATCTTATCAGCGGACATATGCCAGAGGGTAATAAAAATTATGATAAGCTTGTTTACAAATTGAATCATTGCTTTTCTATTATAGCTCAATTCATTAAATGAATGGCTTGAGCAAGATGAAAACAGGAGGCAAATACCGGAAACAGAATTGCATAATGTTGTGACGCAGATGCAATATTACAGAGTCGGGGTTAAGGGGACTTGTCTGTGTACAATTACGTATGATTCAATTTGGAAGGTAAAACTGTAATTTAACTAGATAAATGCGATATTCATTGTCTATTTTTAAATAGATGCTAGCGGCCGTTGCGACAATTTTCATCTTAAATTTACAAAGTCTTCAACAACAGCAAATTGAGGATATAATAGAATCATCAAGATGTCCTTCATCGGCTGAGATTACTTAATTAAATGGCTAGAAAGAGGTTGATTCAAGTCTGAAAGATTAGCTAATCAATTTGAATTTGGAATGGGTTTCTCTACCCAAAAATAAAAATTATCTTAAAAATTATTGATATAAATGACGCAGCAAATCATTCAGTGCTTGATTGTAGACCGAAGTAAAATAATTAACAAAAGAGTTTAACAGAAACTCAGAATTTTTCCTTTTTCAATTGAGACTTGTCATTTCCCATTGGGACATTATAACAGGAAAATGTACAGTAAACACCCGTTTATTTCTAATCGCCGGTATTGTGAATGGAATCATTTCCTTTTCTGCGACATTGACGATACTTTTGTCTTACTTTAATTAACTTGATCATACCAATGATCTCTTAGATGGATTGAGTACTGCTGGAACAGGTATTATAGGATGGGGATGTTTTGTGTTAGGGATATTCTGCCTCAAAATATTTATAAATGGTGACCTCCTAACTGGCTTTAATACTGAGCTTGCACAACTCGACTCAAATTTTTGCAAAAATTTAATTCAAAATGCTCTGGGTGGAAGAAACGTCCTGCTTGTTCTAAAAATTCAAAGAATAACCTTACATTTAGCATGGCTAACTATAGGCATAGCTGTAGCTCTTATTCCCGAACTCGTCCTAAACGTCATGAATTTCTATCCTTGGAAATGGATAAAGGTGACTCTGGAAAATGGCAAATTTCCTAAAATGATTCTGAATGGTTTGAGTCTTTTGGCTAATTTAGGAGCTTATAAATGGGTGGTGAAAATTTGGGGGTTTTCAACCACGGAAATAATTTTGGGATGTGTTAGCATTTCAAAATCAATAAAATTATGTCATAGGCAAGTTAATAAAACATCCATCAACGTCAACCAATCAATAATTTATTTATAATTTTAATTAATAGGAAGATTGTTAAAGACACTAAACCACTCGGAATAATTCGGCTCCATAGACAAATCCAGATAATGACTAAGGTCTTCAACTAACTGGAATCCAATTTCCTAGTTTTATTATTTATTCATGCAATGTACATATTCTGAAACAATATCCACTTTACTTTAAATGAACACTGCTAATCTAAAGCTTTCAATTTCAGCTAAGGCTATTCTCATCTCAATAATAATCAATAGTGTGATAGCAATTATCGGAGCGTTTGCATATTGTGGGGATATCTACTACCAAAGTAAGAGATGTATTGATTTGATGAAAAGGAAAAATCAGAAAGGGCTTGGTAATAATTTCAAAAAGAGAGTATTTAAGAGAGTTCTAAAATCAGTTCCGGTAGTCAAAATTAACTTTGGAGGAACCAATTTTATTGATAAATTGACTCCAGTCGTCTTACAGGATTTTACAAGTAATAGAATTATTGATGGGTTGTTAGTGAGCAATTCAGGTTGATTCTTAGAAAAGATAAGGACGGTGGCAAATAATTAATACGGTTACAAATCTAACATTTTAAACACGTAGTAATATTTTACATGGAAATGGTGGTCTTAGTTTTGTATAGGAAGTGAAAAGGAAGTAACCTTTTTGCCTCTTAGCATTTTGTCTATAATCCTTCCTAACCGGTTATTTACCTTTTTAAATACATAATAATTATATTGACTTAAATAGTTATTGTCAGACAAACCTTTCTAAGATTTCTAACACTGATTAAAGTATCTTGAGTTGCAATTTAGTCATCTACAAGTCGAGGTCTGCCTTTTACTAGTTCGTTACTAAGCATATTTTCATTTTTAAAAGCTTCGCAATTTTTATTAGCGCACAATTTGTTTTATATTGAAGCTAATATCTAGAAAGGAAATATTTTCCTATTCATCTTTGGTAAAAATGATAACCAAACCTGTTCTCAAAGAATTCCATCTCGTCGCCCATTCGTCATGGAAGATGGTAACAGGAATTCCCTTTTCCTGGGATGAAAATGGAGTTTTCACTGTACATCCTAGCCAGTTTCTGAAATCGGCTTTAGTAAGCATTTTTTGCGGGACAATGTTTGCTACAAACCTTTTTCAAGGTTCTGGAAGGGATAATTTGGAAATAGCGACCTTGTTAATTTATACTGTAGGTTATCTAACAGTAGCTTTGACATGTTATAAAATTTACACGCGGCCGGAGCTACTCGCATGTTTTAATAATAACTTGCCCAAATCGTATATTGCCCAGGTTGATCGAAAAAACGTGAAAGAAATCATTCGTAGAGATGAAGAAGAAAGGATTATGAGAATTGCTTTGCTCACATGTCAAATAGTGAGGGTGTCTATGACGCAAATATTTCCCCCTGTTGTATGCATAGCGTCAGCATTTATGCCAAGTTTGCCATTTAATTCGGTCAAATACCATCCTTGGAATTGTCTCTTGTCTCAAATAGGAAAGTATGGGAAAGTTGTTGAAATGGGAGCAGTCTATTTGGGAGATAAGATTCTTGTAATTTTTGCCGTTAAGTATTGGTCCATATTTGTTATGGAGATTATTATCGGTTGTGCCAGCCTCTCTTGTGCTATCAAACAAGCTGGAAGTCAAATGAGGCGAGAGGAAAGCTTTCATTTTGGGGTCTTGCGATATAGACAAATTCAAGTCTTGGCGGAACTATTCAGTCAACTTTGGTCTAATTGTTTAGTTCTGATTTTGATTCTAGCTATGACCGTTCAAATTACCAGTGTATATTCTTTAATTGGGGGATGGGAGAAGATAAGCGCGTCAACAAAGTTATTCTTTGGTTTGGGTGTTATAAACGGAATGATTGGGGTGGCGCTATTGTACTCCTTTTGTGGAATAGTTCATGATAATTCAAAAAAGACTATGGATGCAATGAACAACAAGTGGAAATGGAAAGAGAAAGGGGGCAAGCAGAGACGTAGAAAAACATCGAGGTCGCTTCCTACCATTAAGATAAAATTTGGTGGGGCAAATTACGTGGAAAAAATTACACCTGTGGTATTTCAGGACTTTGCAGGGAAGAGAGTTGTGGATTGTTTGTTGCTTTGTCGCTTCATACCATTAAGATAAAATTTGGTGGGGCAAATTACGTGGAAAAAATTACACCTGTGGTATTTCAGGACTTTGCAGGGAAGAGAGTTGTGGATTGTTTGTTGCTTAAGAATAAATAGTGTCAAAGTATTTTTATATTGTTAAATTTACTAATTATTTAAATTTATGGTTGTTCCTTTTTAGGTAGATCGGAAAAACTTATTAAGAAAATGACTAGAGAAAGGTTTATACTAGTCCAAAAAATTAGCTCGCTAAATTTAATTCACGTCAATTGTATAAAAAATGCGGAAGAGAATAAAAAATATATTTAAATTAAATTTAAACTAGAAATGGGTTGTTCTGCCGTGATTTGATCTCTTTTTGATTCACCTTTCAATGTTTTAATAGCAGAATTTAAATTAATTTAGATATAGAATATCTTGATGATTATGAACGTACTATTAATGACACCGAAACTCCTTCAGAACTCGATTGTCCAAAGTAACTCCACGTCACTGGAAATACTGGAAATGATTGTAGATCCAGAATTAATAAAAGAGTTTTCCAGAAACTCTGAAATGCTCTTTTTTAAATCGAAGCTTGTCGTTGCCCACTGGCATATTGTTACAAGAAAATGTAAAGTTAACACACGTCTATTTCTCTTCACTGCGATTATAAATGGCATCTTGTTCTTTTCTACAACATTAAAAATAGTTTGGCCATATCTTAATTTGGTTAATAAAATCATTGCTTCCATAGATAGATTGCATACTGTTGGAACAGGCATTGTCGGCAGTAGATGCCTTGTCATGGGAGCATTTTGTCTGAATATATTTCTAAATGGTGATCTTCTAACTAGATTTAATACAGAGCTGACACAAGTCGCCTAAAGTACAATTAAAAATGTAATTACAAATAAAAATACTCGGGCAAGTAGAAACGTCGTGCTAGTTGTGAATATTCAAAAAATAACAACATATTTAGTCACGTTAGGGATAGGCATAGCTGCAACTTTTATTCCTGAACTCTTTCTAAACATCATGAATTTCTATCCGTGGAAATGGATAGCAGTCATTTTCGAAAATAGCGAATACTCAAAGTGATTTTGAAAGGTCTGAGCGTGTTGGTAAATTTATGTGTACAAATGGTTGAAGATGGCTTGGTGCCTTTCGATTACACAAGTAATTTTGGGATGCGCCAGTCTTTCTAAAGCTATACAATTATGTCAAAGATAAATTGCTTTTTAATAAATTAATGCGTAATTTTCGAATAATATCTAATTCTTAATAAAAGGAAGATTTTAAAAGACACCAACCCTTTCGAAAATATTCGGTCCCATAGACAAATCCAAAAACAGACTGAGAACTTCAACCAA
>JAHZMU010000231.1:0-10371 GCA_027743725.1 Rambutsinella grinnellia | reverse complement strand
AATCGCTGTACTCAATATCATATTTAGGGATTGAGAAAAGAAACATAATATTTTATAGGAATAGTGAGTTACAAGAACTCCCCCAGAAACACAAACATAACATGAAAACGATCATCTTTTACAAAAACATAAATACCAAAAGGAAAAATAACAAAATATATCTTCGTAAAAACGTTCACTTCGTTTCCTTTTCACTCGTAACTTGCACACTAAACATCATTCCGCATCGTCTTATAAGGAAAGACCCAACACCAAGTTTTCTTCGCTATTCGAGAGCGTTTTCCTCTTGTGGATGATATTGCCAAGCTTTTTTCTTCAATAAAAAGTTTTTATGTTAATGTTCCTCTACACAGCTGAATTGAGTTGGAAGATGGGCGATCTGTATCCGTTTTTTTTTGTTGAGGGTGAAGAGACTTGGAAACTTCTCCTTGGCAATCTGGCCTTTTATTTTACAGGTCTTGAACAAACTCTCCAGATAATATGTAATATATCACTTTATTTTGAAATTTGGGGACACATGACACTTCACACTAACACGAGAACAGGAAATCGAAGCAGAAAAGTTACCCTTTTTCTTCCTCTTTTCTGAAAAAAGTGCCTTAAATGACAAAATGTTATTATTAGACTCATTTCGTTACTTTTTTAGGATGAATGATTGAAATGATTCAGATTATGGAAGGGAAAGGTCCCCGTCAAAGGGAAAGGTGGAGTGTGCCTTGGTAGAAAGTGACGTTATTGGTCACGCCTTTTAAATCTCGTTATGGGTATTGTACAATACTAATTTGATTTGCATGGTGGCCTTTCATTTTTTAAAGAATAATTTGGGGACGACAGGGATCGATCATTGTTAAAAAAGTCACTAATCAGTTATGAATTTTGACATTTAGATGGAGTGGAAAGATGTCTCAAAATTCAGTCATAATTCTTAGAAGCAACAGTTGGTAGAATAGTAGATTTATTTTGCATCTGTGTCGAATAGCATATGACTTTGATGTCATTTTAAATAAGGTCAACATTTTTAAGTATTTACAGCAGCTGGAAACCATAAAGCTTTGTAGCGTGTGAGAAAGCCAAATCTTTCTTGACCAGTTTGTTATGGTAGGGGTAATTGTGCAAAGTAAATATTTATCTCAAAATAGTTATGATAACACATGACAGGGAAAACAACTGGCGATTTTTCTCACCCATTTTTGGAAAAATTTACAATAAGGGAACATTTAAGGGATTGGTAAATTGAGCGTGAAACCGGACAAAATTATTTTAAAGGTAATTAAGAAAAGTAATGATTTTGAGCTGGGAAAAGGCCCTGCCCTGCCCCAAGTTTACAATTTTACTTCCACTTTCATTTCATTTTAAGAAAAATATAAAATCATGCAAACACTTTCTGCGTACAGAATCCAATAATGTAGCATTGGTTGTTTTTCAAGTAGATAAAATTTAAAAGTCTAGAAAATAATTTCACTTTGATTTTCAGAATGGGCAAAAGAGAGCAAGTCATAAAAATCGTTTATTCAGAGGCTGACATAAAATTTAATGTGAATTTTAATGTCCACCTTTATACCAGTGAGAATAGTGTTGGGAGCAATTAAATGATAAAAAAATCATGTAGCAAGAATGCTCTGCAAGTAATAAAGATCACCATATCTCAGAGTTAAATGGAAGCTTATAAAAATGTTTAATGATGACTTGTTAGAATCTTGGGTGATGTGATGGCTTTCTTTTCGTAGAGACTACTCTGCAAATGGGTAATATTTTAGGATTTCACAGTAGAAAGCGATTCCCAAGTAATAAGGTGAATGTCTGCATTAAGATAATAAGTTATGTGGAACTAGATGCATAACATCTCAACAGCTTTTTTCCAAGGTGATGACAACTGAAATTGCTGGAGCACTCTCAATACAGCCACTAGCTATCATTTCGCTTCTCTTCTCAGGAAATCACATTAATGGCAGTAGGTAATAATAACAAGGGAAATATAACGGATATGGGCAGATGTTCAACCATAAAATGTATCTAGTTTAAATATTAAGTCGGATAATTTTCATTGTACGTAATTACTTGTGACGAAAGGTTTGCTTAAAGTACTTTTGAAATTAAGAAATTAAGCAGATGTTTTCTTAGAGATTTCAAATCTTTAAAGTGATAATGGTTAACTAAAATTACTTGAATACCATTTAAAGTATTAAAATCCGTAGCTTTTAAATGATATTTAGGAGAAAAGAGAAACAGAATGAAAGATGAACTTTAAAATGGTTCACAGTGCCCCATACGCACCCTTAGCTCACTCATCATCACCTTCCGCTTCTGGGACTCACTCTGCTGAGGCTTTGGTTTTTCAACCTCGAAACGCTTTTTTTTCACGACAAAGAAATTCTCCTTCGAAAAAACATACGACGCAGGGTTCATCTCATTTTATATGCTTTTATTCATTCCTCTCTCGGCTTGTAAACCGGGTGACTTTACTCTAATGTTTTATCTCTTTAAAAATGCTTTTTCTCTAGAAAAACTATTATAGAAATGCAGAGGATGTGTGCGTGTATTATTGGTAAGTTTTCACAGTTGGTCGTTTCTGATGAAATGTTCTGTCAGTGCTTCCCAAATTTCTCAACAACTTTAAATTCTCCCGTTGACGACAGATTCATGAGCTCACCCTTACAAATTTTCATATCTTCACCTTCAGCATTACATGCTCAGGGAGTAATAATGGATTACTTAAGATAAGAATTATACGATTTCTAAAAGCAGACAAATCCAATCCAGAATCACTCAGTTTTAGAAAAAACATTTATTCTCAATAAAACATTCAAAAAACACACAAATGAAATAACATTAGAATCCTTCTTGTTATAAAAATGTAGGAAGAAAGAAAATAATAAATATAAAAGTATTCAAAACTATTTCAAAGCATTTAAGTAGCATTTAGCAGGATAAGATTTAATCTTAATCTGCCAACAAGGGGCATGTAGGGCTGGAATCGGGTTCGACAGGTTCAGCTTCGGGAGTAACCCAATCATACACGTAATCATAAGCAAAGCCCATTTTGCCTCCCAAATCGCGAAATTTCTTTTTCAACATGGCATAATCAGGCTTGTCGCTAAACTCAAGTTGACGACAATAAGTCACGAATGTTTCAAACTCACTTGGCAACCCGTGGCAAAGTTTTGCCACAGAAGTTCCATATTTATGGAGACCCACCTCTTGCCACGAAGTTGAGCCGGCTACCCCCTTAGAATTCCCTCGTTCCCAAGGCAGTCTCCCTCGCATCAAGTAAATTGCCGTGTAAGCCAATGACTCCAAATCATCCCTTCGACTTGGAGTGTGACCCAAGTGGACATTTGTTGAGACAAATATTGGCGTGCCAACACTACCATCAAATCTGTCTACCATGTGAGTCCTGAAACTCCTGAACTTTGTTGATAAGCCAAAATCCAAGAGATAAAGCTGAAAGTATACATTAGAAAAATGCAGAAACACGCCTGATATTTTAACAAGTGAAATACTTACCAAATGCTTGTTCTTTCCACGTCCCATCACCATATTTGCAGGCTTCACATCCCTATGAACTATCCCTCTATGATGGATATTCTTAAGGTGGTCAAAGCACTGGTCCAAGATAAGCAGAACAGTCTTCAATGAAAATGCTCTTCCTGCAATCATAAGTAAATCGTCCAAATTCGCACCCATCAAATCCATGACAAGGAAAGTGCTCCCATTTTCAGTTCCAAAATAATGAATCTTCGGAATTCCAGGTGTGCCAGCCAGAAGCTCATAAATCTCACCTTCTTTAATAATACTATAGTCACGACTAGAACTTCTACTAGACTTCACTGCAAAGAGTTGTCCTCTCAAATCTATCGCGTGATTAAGCCTTCCAAAGGCACCACGATTTATCTCCGAGAGAATTTTAAACTTTTTTCCTACAATTAAACTGTCATTCCAACCAGCCGGGGTTGGGTACCTTTCTACAAATTTACGGAGCATCCTTCCTACAAAAATGTTTTGTGATAAAGTCCTTATTTCAAAATCAAACCACTTTCCTATTCGCCACGAAAACTTTTTAAAATCTAACGCTTTCTACAAAACTTACAGCTCCACTGACCACTCTGCCCAGCTCCCAACTTTCAATTAAAGTCGTGCTTTCTGGAGCGTTGACGTCTCCCATTTTATAACCTATTTTCATAACGACATATTCAACACCTTCCAGGAAACAGTCTCAGCGAGCCCCACACCTCTCATAATATAAAATCCATAAAATTTAATCACCATTTGTTCTACTCTCGAAAATCATATCCACCTGCAAAAACTCTTTCACTCCTCCAAAGAAACATAATCAATCTCATATTTAAATAATCACGAATCAATTTCATCATCTCAAATTTACATCTTTCTCTCTTCGCCACCTGCACCAAATGCCATCATATCAAATGCTTCTCCTCTTTCATTCTAATTACTTTTGACTCCTCATCATCCACATCTTCCCCTTTGCCATCTATACATTTTTATCATCAACTACTCCCAAAAGCAATGCCTTTTAACTTTCTCCTTCATCCACAAGATGACCAACAATGTACCCAATGCCCGTCTAAAGAGCTTATTCAACTCAAGAGCATGAAAACTTTTCAAACACCAAAAAATCGCATCGCAATTCACATCTAAAAACATTACAAGATAGCCCAAAAACGTATTCCTATTCACTCCTGTTCACTTTCTCATCGTCATTTCACTACAAAACTAAACATTAAAAGATATGCAAAGCTATCCCCAAAATATTAAATAAATTACATCAAAAGGATAAAAACCCTCAAGAACGTTATAACCGACATCCTCCTCCACAAGTAGAAAAGCATGAACAAGCTTGCACTTTCGTGTGGGGCTGAAACATGAAAAAACATTTTTTTAGTCTAGAAAGAAACAGCAGATAGAGAAGAAAAGAAAAATCATTAAAAATGAGAGGAGAAAATTGAACATTTTTATATTTAATAAAATATTTTTTAAGCATAATTAAATTATTTAAAGAAAAGTGCAGCAGAGTTCTGCCTAAAGACTGGGAAAGTTTTGCTTAAAAAAGAAATAAATTTAAAAAAAAGACAAAAGAAACAGAAAAAAGCTCTATCACAAAAAAAAAGTTGATGGCAGTTAACGATCTAAATGTACTCACAATTATATATAATGTATAGTAGATATTTAAGTTTAAAATATTTAAATTTATATAAATAGAATTTTACTCTGAATAAAAAGTCTTTTTTGCGGAAAAGAAATTGAGTGATTTTTTCTTTGTTTTTTAGGATAGTCAAAAAGAGTCAGTCAGAGTCAGTTTGATGATCTATGAAAAATTTTAGAAAAAGTTTTACACAAAAAGCTTTACATTTTTTAGGCTAATTTTCTTCTCTTTTTCGGAGGGTAAAGTTAAGTTATTTGTGTTCGCTAGGATTAACTAGTGGTAGTCAAATTAAAATGTCAGAACCACAGTCTGCACTATTACTGCGTAAACAACTAGCAGGTAAAAGAGGATTTTTAAATTTTAAATAATTAAGTGCATATATTTAATTGGGTTAAGGTTAAACGTTTTTACGTTAAGGCTTAAGGGAAAAGTTATTCTTTGTGAATGCTTTGAGAGCATTTTTTCTCATGAAATTATTTCAGAGCTCAATAAAAATCCTGTCGAAGGATTTTCAGCGGGTCTCATCGACGACAACGATATATATAAGTGGGAAGTACTGATTATCGGACCACCAGATACGCTTTAGTAAGTGAAAATGCTCTTTTCTTATGAAAGTGGCTGTTGAAAGATTTTTTTTGGTTTGGAATTTTTCATACTTTGAAAGTATTTTACTTTCTCTTGAGTTATTTTGCCCGAGGATTAAACCATGATGGTCATTGCAAGTAATATTTTTTGTATTTGTTTTGTAATTGAATGCTTACAGCGAAGGAGGATTTTTTAAAGCGCATTTATATTTTCCACGGGAGTAATAAAAATCCTGTCGAAGGATTTTCAGCGGGTCTCATCGACGACAACGATATATATAAGTGGGAAGTACTGATTATCGGACCACCAGATACGCTATAGTAAGTGAAAATGCTCTTTTCTTATAAAAGTGGCTGTTGAAAGATTTTTTTGGTTTGGAATTTTTCATACTTTGAAAGTAATACTTTCTCTTGAGTTATTTTGCCCGAGGATTAAACCATGATGGTCATTGAAAGTAATATTTTTTGTATTTGTTTTGTAATTGAATGCTTACAGCGAAGGAGGATTTTTTAAAGCGCATTTATATTTTCCACGGGAGTACCCTTTACGTCCACCTAAGATGAAATTTATCACTGAAATATGGCATCCTAATAGTAAGTACTGGTTCCTATTGGCTAAAAAAATCTTATAAGGGAATAAAATCTAATTATTTTGACTTTAGGCGAAGATTTTAATTCGCAATTTGAGTTTCAATTTCCAATTTCCAATCTTGTTGAGAGAGAGAGAGAGAAATAAATTTGATTTGATATCGATGAGTTTGCGTATGAAGTTTTGAGGAGGGAAATGACTTAAAAGGTTATTTGATCGTGTTCAAAATTGAATAAGTGGGGAATAGAATTAGGAACTCGACCCCGTGAAATGTCTAAGAAAATGAAGGGATAATTTAATTGCTAATTATGAAGCACTTTGGCTTCTCTTTTAGCTTGGCTTGGGATAAAAGCTTTTTTAAAAGCTTGTCCCAAGTCGGTAGTAGATTAGGGTCAGTATTAAATTGAGCTACTTTGTTTTCATGAAATCATTTTTTAATGAAGCTTTTAATGAATTTATTTATTAAATGTTTTTTATGAAAATTTGCAGAAAGAATGGAGGGAGAATTACAGTGAATTCAAACGTAAAGTTGCTAGGTGTGTGAGACGCAGCCAAGAAGAATGTAAGAGAGAAATATATTGTACCTAATATTTTTTGCAATTGGTAGAATGATAAGGATGACTAATTTATTTATTTTTTATCACAGGAGATCTACACCCGCACTAAGTACATATTAATTTTACCTGCCTACTCTTCAGCCATGATTTGCGTCATCGTCTCTTATCGAATTGCCATGATGGGTTTAACCAACGTAAATATATGAACTTTGTCTTTTCTCGAAACACTCCCGCTATTTCACACCTCGGCTTCATAACGAAGCTCCCATTTTTAAACTTTCATCTAATTACTTGAAAAAAAAATTACCACTTTCCCCTGATAATAATTTCTAGATTCATATGAAAAAAATTATGGCAATATGTATTGATTGTTAGCAGAAAGAAAACTGGCAGGGTGTCTGTCTTACTATATAAAAATCTTCACTCGGAACAAAAAAAAAGATTCGGGAAGATGGAAAAAATTTAGAGTAAGAAATTTCGTTAATTAACAAAAGTAGTGTTTTTTACAGTGGGAAATAAAATTGATCACATTAATGAAAAAATTGAATTGTAGTAAAAGTTTTNTTTCCCCTGATAATAATTTCTAGATTCATATGAAAAAAATTATGGCAATATGTATTGATTGTTAGCAGAAAGAAAACTGGCAGGGTGTCTGTCTTACTATATAAAAATCTTCACTCGGAACAAAAAAAAAGATTCGGGAAGATGGAAAAAATTTAGAGTAAGAAATTTCGTTAATTAACAAAAGTAGTGTTTTTTACAGTGGGAAATAAAATTGATCACATTAATGAAAAAATTGAATTGTAGTAAAAGTTTTTCCCATGTTATTACCCCATTTGTAATAGTTGGGACAGCATCAACGTTTTTATATGCAAAAGGCATTCATGTGGCCTTGAGACCCTTGAGGCCCTTTTCTCCAAATACTTTTTCAAAATAAGCTGAAAGACTTTGATTGTTTCGTTCAACGTCACGCTTTTTATTCAAAACTTACAACTGACAAATCACATTGCGTAAATTGGATTTAATGCACCTTTTGTATCAATCACCTCCACCCTTTTTACCAAATGGCATTTTCTCCATCTATTCTTTTGGAGTAAAAAGAGCATCTTTTATACATAAATCACATTGCGTAAATTGGATTTAATGCACCTTTTGTATCAATCACCTCCACCCTTTTTACCAAATGGCATTTTCTCCATCTATTCTTTTGGAGTAAAAAGAGCATCTTTTATACGATCATCATTTGCAACACGCACCATCTAAAAATGATTCTTAAAATATTTTTTTAAACACTAGAGAGGAACAAAAAACTAGAATCTATAATACTTTTTTTTATTCAGTATCACACAATACTTTAGTAATTTCCAAACTAAATATCTCGCACTAAATAAATATTATTATCCTTGATATGCCCCGATGTATAAGAGAAAGGAAAGTAACTTATATAGTTATTTTTAAAATATTGATTTCGGGCATGAAATAAAAAGCATTTCTTTTCATCAAACATTCACTGCTCCTTCTTCAATCAAAAAACATTCGGAAAGAAAATCTTTTAATTGCAGTCAGGCATCTTGTGGCGTTTTCCCACACTTTTTCTTGGTCATAGACTATTTATTTATAGAAATTGGCGCTCATTTATAGAGAATATTATTATTGAAATTTAATTATCTTTCCCTTACCAATCAACATTATAAAATAGCTAATGCCACGGGCAATTTAACAAGTAGTGCATTTACTTAAGAGTTAAAAATATATACCAATAGTAGAACAATATTTAAATAATTTATGTCATTAGTTATTTTTTATACTGAAGAACGTTATCTTTTATGCCTGTATACAATAAGGAATTATTTAGTGAGTAGTTGACCTTCAGTTTAGTAATTGCAATCATTAATCATCTTCAGAGAAAAAAATTTGAGATTAATGTCATTGGAGTAAAAACGGATTCCAACAAATATAGTAGGAGAGCACCCATTCATAGAAATTTTGTTTCTCTCTCTCTCTCATGATTATTTACAGAGATGAAATATGTTTTTCTTTTGTGGTCAGAGAGCAACTGTAAAATACTGTCGTGATATTTACAAATATTTCATGTTTAGACAGAGACACTGGCCGTTTAATCTGTGGCTATTAAAATAATGTTTTTTAGTATTTGGCAAAGTTCCCGGTGGAGCAAGTTGGAAACGGTGCTCCGGTAGTAAATCCTAGACGAGAGTATCCATGGGCCATGGGACAATGATGGGTTTTGTACTATGATAAAAACGACATGAAATATAATTGACCAGAGAAATTATGGTCAACGGTTGGTTTTGCAGTTTGGGTGATTCTAATGACGAATATTTTCCTGGGATGAAACCAAAAGAGAAAATTTGGTTTTTCAAGACAACCCCAACTCATCTTGAATATAAGCTCGGAATCCTTCACTTGAATGCAAAAACCTATTCCTAGAGAAAAAGAGATGGCAAGTAAATTAAAAGTATCAAAAGTAAATTTAAAAGGGATATTGAAAAGGGATATTGAAAAGGGATCTTACCAGAATATAGCTATTTCTTCAGGAGTGGTTGACTCTCCCCACTAAGTTGAGAAGTGGGAAGAGCTCCCCCTGAAATCAAAGATTTTGAAGAGCACGGCTGTGCTGTGGAAGGACTTGTGTAGAAGACGGTGCCGGAAGTTGTTGTCCCTGTGGAAGAATCAGCGATAGTTTTCTCAGCGAGTTCACCTTCATCTTCTCGAATCTCTTCAGTCTTCGAAGTAGTCGAAGCTATGGAAGATGAAGTATTTGGAAGGTTTCGCGACTGTGCTGCTGCAATAGTATCGCTACTTAGCTGAGATGTCAATTCAACGCTGTCGCCAGGAATATTAATCCTAGATGAAGTTGAAGGTTCTGGATCGGTTACAGATGTCAAGCCCAATTCAAATGTCTGACTTTTATTTCCTGAACCTCTCGAAGTAAATTGGCGGACGAGACTGAATTTGGAGAAAAAGGATTTTGTAGAAGACTGCTGTGATGCAAGGGATACTGGGAAAGCACCTGCACTTTCCCTTCTTCTTTCACTCTCGCTTTTCATCCGGGCCGATGTTGGCGTTAAACTTGTTTCGCATAAGCTAGCCTGTCTTCTAACTGTTGTGGAGTGTCTCCTCGAAAAAACCAACTTGTGAAGTTCCTTTTTCTCTCCGGGGCTAAGCCTCCCTGTAATCCCAGTTGATGTGGAAGGCTGTGTGGAGGAACTCGAACTTGAAATGCATGGCAGTATGCCTAAACTAAGCCGTGGCTGCATATGCACCGAAGTAGTTGGAAGGTCAGCCGGGGTCAAACTCTGGAATTGATTTGAGCCCAGTGGTCTGGCTAATGATGATGAGGAGCCAGACGACCCATGGATATCATCAACACTCCTCCCAACAGTCAACTTCTTCTTTTTCGGAACTTCCCTAATAACAACCGCTGAAGTTGTTGGTCTTGCCTCAATGGGCAAGCTTTGG